>MU226930.1:1025677-1045294 GCA_018584345.1 Thuja plicata | reverse complement strand
CCAAATGAATTGATATCAACCTGATGTATATATCATATGAGGATGCATGTCTTCAAAGAGACATGCCTCCACATGAATTCTATTCATGTGGAGCCATGCCTCTTTGAAGAGGCATGCTCCTCTCTAGTAAATCGGTTGTTTATAGACAGTGATTGACTTAATCAATTTCCATGCTTAACACATAATTAGTTAATACTAAATCAATTTCCATAATCGATATTAGTTAACATGTGATCATAATTGATTCACAATCATATTCAATACATTAGTTGATTCACATAATCGATTTATCTTGATCGATCCAAGGCATGATCGATCCATTTGATCATTCGATCAATAACATAAAAGATCAGTGGTTTGCAATGACAAATATAATCATCTTCAGAATTACACGATTTATATAATGACCATAATCATGTATATATGTATTTAATTATATATCTATATATCATTAAATATATATATACATGATTATTCATAATCATGTTATGATTAATATAATCAAGGAAAATACATAGATCAATATATATGAAAGGATAGATATCAAATGTTCACTTATCCATTTGATTTCATCAGTTAGATTAAACTAACCGAAGCTACAAACATTAACATAAATGAATGAATTTAAACTATATAATCAATTCAACTTTAAGTACTGTATATGCTGGAAACCTACCTATTGGGAGCACGATTAGACATGCAAACGTTAGAGATATACATCAAATAATCTACATTAACATATCAAAAACATGCTTCAAAATAAGGCTTCCACTATAACCTCCGATGAGCCAAAAAAGGGCACCCAAACCTTGTTGATTTTCTCTTAGAGAGGAATGTGGATGTGCTCTCCCAACACAAAATATAAATCCCACTTGATTTCTCACTTGCTATGAGGTTAATCCTACAATCCAAACTAATGGATGTGATGAAGAGCTCAAGAACAAGTATGAGGAACTTATCTCAAGCCTTCACCAAATGATGAAGATGAAAATGAAAAACTAAGCTAGAATGATATTCAAGATAAAATGAAAGTAAGATTCATCTACATTATCCTAGAGTCATTCGCTCCAAATTTCTTTCCATGAACAGGATTGTGTGATGGAGGATTGATAAGCCAACGCAGAAAGGATGCATCCTTATGGGCAAAGATTTAATGATGCCAAAACAGGCATTCGCTGGAAATAATTGTGAAATGAACAAGGAACTCAAAAATTCAATCTCCAAATTGATTTGATAAAACTCATACAGTCAAAGTGTCTAGGAAAATCTCAGTGTGATGGGGTAAAACTCAATTTGATAGGATTAGAATGTGTAGAATAGCATGTGATTAGATGATGGAGGAACATGATTGGATAAAATGAGATTGGAGGATAAGATGGATTGAATAGGAGGGAAGAAAGATAAATTGATTTAATTAGAAGAGAAATGAATTGGATGGAATGGGATTGGAAGATAATATGGTTTGAATAGGATGGAAGAAAGATAAGTGGATTGGATATAATGGGAAGGAAGATAAGAGATTTTTTGAGAAATAGAGAGAATTGGAAGATAAGATGGATTTGATTAGAAGATAAATGGATTGGATATAATGATATTGGAAGATGAATGAAGGATTGAAAAAGAAGATACTAACACATACAAGGAACAAGCAAGCATGCACAGAAACCAAAAGCAAACTAAAATTTTGCCCCTAGTCAAGCTGAAAACCGATTGATTGTTTGATTGACGAGGATTGATTAAGGATGGAAAAGTTAATGATAAGAACAATGCATGACCAAAGGATTGGGAAGGATACATCCCGTGATGATGATTTGAAAAAGTGGGCAATATATTTTCATCTGATTTGGATCAATATGATGATTTGATTAAGTATTTGTGTGCTAGAATACAATATTAGATTGATTGAATTAGTATTGATTTCTCTTGATTGGATTGTTTTGGGATTTTTGGAGGAATATATTGGAAGGAAGATAAATGATTAGAAAAGAGGGGAGGAATATAATAGGAATTATATAGAATGAAAGTGAAAGATAAGATGATTGGAGTAGGATGGAAGGAAGATGAAATAGATTAGGAGATAGATAGAATGGAAGAGAAATGAATTGGATTAGAAGAGGAATTAATTGGATAGAATTGAAGTGGAAGAAGATAAATGAATTAGAATATAATATAAATAGAATGGAAGAGGAATGGATTGGAGAATATGATAGAATGGGAAGATAAGAGGTGTGAATACGATGAGGAAGGGATTATATTAGAAGAGGAATGAATTGGATAGAATTGAATTGGAATATGGATGAAGGACGATAAGAGGAATCGGAGAATATGAGAGAATTGGATGATAATATATATTGGATTATAAGATAAATGGATTGGATAGAATTGAATTGAAAGATAAGAAATTTGAATAGGATGGAAGGAAGATGAAATAGATTGAATTGGATAAGGAAGATAAGAGTAATTATATAGAATGGAATTGGAAGGTAAGATGATTGGATTAGAAGATAGATAGAATGGATGAGGAAGATAAGATTATTCGATTAGAAGAAAAATAGAGTGGATAGAAGGGGATTGGATTAGAAGATAAGTAGATGGTATAAAATGGAATATGAATGGATTAGATTTAGAAGATAAGTGGATTAGATAGAAGGGAATATGAATGGATTAGAATTAGAAAATAAGTGGATTAAATATGAATTTTATAGAATGGTATTGGGACCAATGACAAGAGAGAACCAAGGAATGGTGGAGATGGAGAGATGGCATGGATGGGAGATAAATGAAGGGAATAGATGGATAGATAATATTGAATGGATGGATTGGGAATATCAAATTAAAGGATGAAGATTCAAGAATGATGTGGTAAAGGAGTTAAATGCCCCACACTAGCAGTAGGAAAATGAAGGATGGGAGGATGGGGAATAAATGATGCATGAAGTGGAATTATTGTATGTAAGGGATGTGAGTGGAGGACTAAAGAATGGGGAATATGTGGATTAGGATCCAAGGACTATGTTTTAAAGTATGCCCCCATACAAGAGGTGAGAAGATGTAGGATGGAGAGATGGTGGATAAATTGAGTGATATGGATGGATATTGTGTAGAGGATAGGGGAGGAAGGCTTGTATTTTCCAAAGCATGCATGGATGTTTGAGTGCCTCTAGATTTTTATTCAAGATAAGAAGTATGAAACTGGAATGGATTTGTATAGGATGAGGGATTATATGGATAGGCGATAAGGATACAAAGGATATGGATGGAATAGGATAATGGATAATGTATGGAGGAAATGCATGGGATAAACAAGATCAAAGACATGGAAAGCGGGATGGACTTATATAGGATTATGGATAGGGGGTGGAGGAAATTTATAGGACAAGAACTATGAGATGGAGGATATGGATAGGATATCAAAATCAAATATGGTTAGAGTGTATGGACTTATATAGGATTATGGAAGGGGGATTAAGGAAATGTATCAGACAAGGACTATGAGATGGAGGATATGGATAGGATATCAAGATCAAATATGGGTAGAGTGTATAGACATATATAGGTGTATCATCAGAAAATGGAAGCACTTCCATTTATGAATGGTTTATCCCTCTGAGTAGGTGGTTTGGGGTCATGTCAAATGCCTTGAATGGGTCTTTGATTTAGATATGGCTTTTTCCCATCTGCCCTATTTTCTACTTCTCTCCTACCTATTCCTGGTATCTTGCCTTGAGATTTTTAGGTTCTTGACCTCAGGTTCAAGGTCAACCTTATGGTTCAAGGTTGACCTCGACCCTGACCTAGGTCAATTTTGACCTCAACCCTGACCTAGGATCCAAATTTCAAAATCCCAAGATATCTGGATGTCGGGGTTTGGAAATAATTGTTTCCCACTTCTAGGTCGGCTGTTTCAGACTCTGAAGTAACAACTCTTAAAAATATATTTAATATAGGTCCACTTCTAGGGGTATAGGCCTAATTGGAGATTAATTCTCCTATGTTTTCCTCCTTAGAATTTTGTTCCCTATACTTGTATATAAGGAAGCCTTCTCCTCTCATTTTTTATCATACACACACATGAACATCTACGCATAATATATAGAAGTAATCATCTACTTTGAAGCATTCAAGCATTCAATTCATCAAGGAGATCTATTGGTATCCATTGAAGGATTCAAGCTCTATGGATCCCTCTTGTTGAAGATCTCTCCATCCATATACATTCAAGCTTCTTCTATTCCAAGATCCATTCAAGATTGGTGTTGAAGATCTAAAGGAAATTGATTTGAGACATCCTACATTCTACATCCATTTGAAGCATTCTTACATGTGGATCCAAGGATTCAAATCCTCCACAAGGTTTTCAACATAAGCAAAGTGAATTGTTCTATTTACTTTGTTTATTACTGCAATTTCAATTATATTATAAGGTTAATTCAAAAACTGGGGTTTGACCAAGGAAAACCCCTCCCCCCAACAAAAAAAAAATCATTTTCTTGTAGGTACAGGGACAGAATAGCAAATTACAGAGAAGATTTGGATACCCTTTTTGGAAAACTTCTGAGATCTGCAAAAAACATTTTTGTCAAAGCAACGTAGGTCAAGGTTGACATAAAGGGGTTGAGGTCAAATTGTATTTGGGTTAAGGTAGACCTAGAGAAGAAAAGGAAATTATTTCTGGGTTTTCTCTGTCTCTATGTTTCTGTTCCAGATCCAGTTGCAGAACTTCTAGAAACTCAGTACAGACACCCAAAAATAACAATTTCCAAATCTGCTATACTTTGAGGTTAGTATTTCTCTTCAATTAATTTCAATTAAGGTTTTAATAATTTCATATCTATTACACACTCTCCTTCTCTCCCCTCTCAAAAACTGGGAATGTAAGGTTTTCCTCTTTATTCTTATTTCTAATCGATTGATTCATTTGTGCATTGACCATTTTCTTGTGGTTAATCAATTTGGATCCTTCCTTTGTAAATTTGGGGCTAGGAGGAGAATCTTACCTTCCCCAAAACCTTTCAAATGTAAAGGGTACAATCCATATTTTTATATCTTACATTTTTATCTTTTATATTTTGGTGAACCCACTTACAAAAACTCTTTCTTTTGTGGTTTTAGATTTACATTACATGTTAGATCTTGCATGCATATTAGATTAGCCTTCTTTTATGTTCTTTCATTTACATTTGCCTAATTTATTTCATTTTCATTGCATTGGTGTATGAGCTTTACTACCTCTAGTCCTACTTATAATATCATGGTTAGAAGAAGTCACAGACTTATGGGTTCCTTTGATCTTGAGTCTTCCTCTCATTTTCTTAGGGTCTTAGATGACAACTTGATCACTCATGATTCCAATCCTTCTATGGAGCATAAATATTCTCACTCATCTCATGATGAGGATGATGCTTAAAGAGTTCCTCCCGAACAAGTCTAAAAACTTTCAACTGAACTTGATAAAATGGGAAATTTGCTTATTCAAGAAAACCATAATCAAGATTCTAATCAAGCTATAGAGGCCCTTAATAAATTCCTTCGTGATAGTGATCAACGTGTTAATCTCTTGTGTGGTATTACTCATCTTGTACATTTAAATGTCAAACCCTTAGCTTAAGAAGCTCAAGATCTAGGATTCACTCCTCCTGTCACTAGTGTGGAACCTTCTTCTGTTCATTTACCTAGCATTCCTACTTATACTTCTCCTGTAGTGACTATATCTCTTCCATATTACAATCCCCTAGATTTTAATCTTCCCCTTCAATCTCTTCCTATGAGTGTTCCACCGGTGTCTCTACCTACCTCACATTCTTCTTACCATAGTGTGCCTTTTACCTAATCCAACACTCTTCCAACTCGAGTTCCAAGTGTTCCACTGGTTGTGTCTTCCATTCTCACCACGTCCTACACTTTTCCTAGTGTTCCTAATGTTTCTATGCCTCCTATTTATTTGAATGATTCCACAATCATTCGTCTGGCTAAAACTGTGTCCTCTTTACAACAACAACTTGCATCTTTAACTCAATCCAAGTTTAGTATTCCTACATGTGACATGGGTAGTCCTTTATCCCTAGACATTATTCATGCTCATGTCCCTGAGCAAGCTGATATACCTTATCTTGAGAATTACACTAGTAAGGGAGATCTTGTCACTCATGTTAAAACATTTCAAATCCTTTGTAGTGACTATGCTGATGACCATAGGATTTTAGCCGAGTTGTTTGCTAGAAATTTTCATGATAAGGCCTTGCAATGGTATTGTTCCTTTCCTCCTTATTCTATTGATTCTTTTCCAAAAATTGCTAATGCTTTTATCCAACGGTTCCAAAATAACATTGGTCTGCAAGTGTCCTTAACTGATTTTATGCATTGTAAACAAAATACTAAAGAAAAATTGACTGAATTTATTGGAATATTTAAGCATTTGTATGCTCAAATTTCTTATCATTTTCTTGATATTGATATTCAACATACGTTTATTTCAAATTTGCAAAATGATATTAGAGATCATATTCTTCTTATTGAATTTACCTCTTTTCAACAACTTTGTGCAGCCCTTCATCATTATCAATTACAAGTGATTCAATTTTAGAGAAACACTCCAATGGCTCATGTTCTAGTTGATAAGAGTGTTTTTTCTCCTAATCCAAACAAGTTTCATAAACCTAACAACTATGTCAAGATAAATAAGAAACCAAATTTCGTTGATGGTCAAGTCATTGTTGCATCCAATAATACCACTTCTGCATCCACTATTTTTCATTTGAATCATACGTTTACTCCTCTTTCTGAATCTTTACATTCTATTATGAGTAAGTTTTTGAATGCTAATATGATTACTTTGCCTCCTATTTGACCTCTTCTTCCTTCTACGATGGAATCCAAATCCTTTAATCCAAAATCCTTTTGTCAATACCATCATCAGAATAGCCATGATACTAAGAAGTGTTATTCTCTAAAACATAAGGTTCAAGACTTAATTGATTCTAATTCTTTATCTGTTGATAATTTTGATGGTAGTGGGGATAAATCTATCTCTCCTATTGGAAATATTATTGGAAAGCTACAATGGAAACAATTTTTTTTTTTTCATTGATGTCAAACCTTAACTGGTGAGACTATTGTTATCTATTTGAGTACTATATCCATTGATTGATGAAGGAGATTTAACAAGAAGACCAAGTGGATTGGTTGAGTTATGAGAAATCACAAGGGTACTTGATCAGTTGGCACATTGGAAAAGTAATGTATTTCTTATCTTTTGATGATAGTTTACTGTGAACAGTTTGTGCCAAGAAAAGTCAGTGATGACCGAGCGCCAGTAAATCACCGAGGAAACTAGTGATGATTGAGCAGAAGAACACAGTGTTGGCTGAGCAACATTATTTTGGTAATTGTTGAGATTTGAGATCTCTGTCCAATATAATTAATTTTATTGGGTTATGTAAAGTTAATTAAGGATAAGCACGATTGATCCACACTATGTAAATGCACGGGTAACCGTAATTAATGCATGTATCAAAGATTTAATTTGTGATTGCATTAGAGAAGTAAATTAAATGTAAAGATGGAAAGATTCGTTGGATCTGACCTAACCTAAGATCTATGATCTTGATTAAGTGGCTAAAGATGAACCCAACCTAGAAGAAAGAGGTATAAGATAACCTCAGGAGGTTATTCATGATGTATGAAGAGTATGCAAGAGGATTGCATAGTTAATTGACCGATTGGCATGATCTAAGAAGAGAAGGCTAAACAAAGAAGTAGAGAACTGCATGAGTGATTGCTTGACAGATTTCCAAGTAGATCTGAAGATTGAAATGAGAATGGAGGCCACTCAGTGAATTAGCATTAGAGTTGAATTGGATCTGGTTTTGCAAAGTAAGTTTTATGTATCAGATCACACCTACTGATTACTTTCTAACCATTGTATCAATCAAAATCCTTTAACCAGGTTGAACTAATAGTCATTGTATAAATCCTTTAGCAAGATGACATTCAAGTGGAATATTCTAATTCCTCTAACAAGGCCACTCCTGACAGGGTGATTAAATACTCTAGCCAGGTCACATTTGGCAATGTGTTTTGTAACCTTTAACAGGGTTGGCTCCTAACAGAGCTCACTTCAGAAGAGTGAAAATTTGATAGCATGTTATTGGTGGTTTTTTCCATATTGGGCTTCCATGTTAAAATTTTGGCGTCAACTTGTGTGAATGTTTATGTTGAGTTTTACTGTTAAGTTTCTACATGCTAATTATATATGAATAGTGAACTGCATATGTATGTTGTTGTTATATGTTATTTTTGCTGAGAAAATCTGAGTTGTTCAAATTGGTATAAAATTTTAATGGGCACATCTAGACCTGAGGATAACTGATTCACCCCCCCTCTTAGTTATTCTAAATTCATTCTAACAATTGGTATCAGATCTTCAGTCTCTTGAATACAGTTTGAAGGTACTTGGAGCAAAAGATCAAGATGTATAAGAAGGAGTTACCAAAGCTAAACAAAGATAACTTCCCTGCATGGCAGAGTTTGATGAAGTTGCATCTGGCTGGTATTGGTGATTCAGCTAAGCACTATGTTGAAAATGCTTATGTAGCCCCATTGCACCTGCCACAACTGCACAGTTAAGAGAAAAGTAGGAACACAATCAAGCAATGTTGGAGATTGCATCATTGTTGAACTATCATGAGTTTGAAGACAAATAATTTTTCAACTACAAAGAAAATGTAGGATACCCTAGAAACCATCTATGGAGGGGACACAAATGTGCTAAGAGCCAAATCTGAAAGCTTAAGAGGCAAGTTTGATGAAATGAAAATGCAAGAAGGAGAAAATATAGTTCAATACTATGGTAGGATAAAAGAAGTGATAAATTATATCAGAGGAGCTAAGGGAACCATTGATGATAACACCATTATGAGAAAGGTATTGAGGACTATTCTTCCTGTATATGCTATTAGAGTCTCTGCAATTCAATAATTAAGATGTACTCCTAACAATAATTTGACTTTGGAAAGTCTGGTAGGAAGACTTACTGCATTTGAGATGTCAAATTTTGATAACTGCACTCCACAAGCTATTGAATCTACATTCAGATCCCTGTTGGTCCTTAACAAATCAAAGAAAGGAAATAAATGTGTAACCAGTGATAGCAACATGATAGATGATGATCTGGAAGAACTTGAAGCACTCATGGAAAAAAGACTATCTAGAGGAAAAGGAAAATTCAAAGGTAAACTTCATATCATATGTTTTCATGTAACAAAGTTGGTCATATTGTTGCTACATGTCCTGATAAGAATGAAAAAGATGAAGGAAGGGACAAAAAGTACAAAGATAGAAAGGATGACCGAGACTTCATAAGGTATAAGGATTACAAGGACAAAGGTAAGAAATCTTGTTATATAGTTGAAGAAGCTTCTGATAATGATTCTAATAATTCTGATGAAAATGATATAGAAATTGTGTATGTTGCTATGAAAGATGATTCTGATGATGATGATAAAACTGCACTAATTTCTTATATGAGTAAATGTGACCATTGGATTATTAACAGTGGTTGTTCACATCATATGAATGGTGATAAAGATAAATTTGAGACACTAGATAAGTGTAATGGCAGTTATGTTAAATTTGGTAATGATGCACCATGTCTTGTTAAAGGGAAAGGATCAATTAATTTTATTGACAAGATCAGATGTGACAATGTATGTTGGGTTGATGATCTTAAATATAATTTATTGAGTGTTGCACAGTTGAATACTTCTGGTTACAAAGTTGAGTTCCATCACAAGAAAGCAAAGATCTATGATGCCAATGGAGAACTAGTTGGAGGTGGTGAGCAGACTAAAGGTAACTTGTTCTATCTAGATTTAGCTGATGAGACATGCTTGTTTGCACAATATAATGATGTTTGGTTATGGCATAAAAGGTTGTTTCATGTAAACTTTGATAACTTGGTAAGTATAAGTAAATTTAAAAAGGTTAGAGGGCTGCCTAAGTTAAAGAAACCTAAAAATGCAATGTGTAAGCAATGTCAATTGGGAAAGATGACTAAGTCTAGTTTCAAGAGCAAAACTCATACTTTTGATGAAATTATGGAATTAGTTTATACTGACCTTTGTGGACCCATTGGTGAGAAAATTTACTATGGAGACAAATATTTTATTCTATTTGTTGATGATTACTCAAGAATGATGATTGTTATGTTTCTTAAAGAAAAATATGATGCATTCCAGTTATTTAAATGGTACTTGGCAAAAGTTGAAAAGGAGACAGGTAAAAATCTAAAATGTCTAAGATCTGACAGAGGAGGTAAGTTTATTTCTAATGAGTTTAACAGGTTCTACATTGACTGAGGGATAAAAAGATTGATGTCTGCACCTAGGACACTACCACCGAATGGTATTGCTGAGAGAAGAAATAGATCTATCATGGATTATGCCAGAACACTAATGATGGAGAAAAATGTTGCACAGAAATATTGGAGAGAAGCCATAAGTACAGCAGTCTATACCCTAAATAGAGTACAAGTCAAGAAAGGTACTGATGCTACACCCTATGAGCTATGGTATGGATATGCACCTAATATAAAATATTTCAAAGTTTTTGGAAGCAAATGTTTCATACTGAAGGATAACAAAAATGGGAAACTTGATGCTAAAGGTGAGGAAGGCATATTTCTTGGTTATTCAATGAAGAGTAAGGCATATAAGTGTTTGAATTCGAACACTAACAAAATTGTGGAAAGTGCAAATGTTAGAATTAATGAGTATGCAGAAAGAAATGAAGCTAGAAGCACACAAGAACCTGAGAGTTACAAATAATATGTCTATATGGATGAGGAAGATTCTAATACATTACCAGAAATAGAGAATGAAGTTGTTGAGCAATAGCTAGCACCTATCGAATCATAGAATGATATTACCGAGCAACAAGAGGTAATTTTCGAGCTATCTGATGGAGATGTTGAGTCACAGAATCAACCCGAATTGGACATGAATGATCAAACTGAAGCAGAAAAAGAAACTACTCTAGCAAAGTATGTAAGGAGGCACCATAAACATGATCAAATCATAGGATCAAAGGATTCTACAGTTATGACAAAAAGTAAGTTGAGAGAAGATACATGCTTATTATGTGATTTTGAGCCTAAAACAGTAAAAGATGATTTAGACAATGAAGACTGGATACAAGCCATGAATGAAGAAATTGAACAGATTGAGAAGAATAAGACTTCGACACTTGTACCTAGGCCAAGTGATAAAAAAGTAATTGGTACTAAGTGGGTATTCAGAAATAAGCTGAATGAACATGGAGAAGTAACAAGAAACAAAGCTAGATTGGTATCCAAGGGTTATGTACAAGAGGAAGGAATTGATTATGGAGAAACATTCGCCCCAGTTGCAAGATTGGAAGGAGTAAGAACCTTACTTGCATATGCAGCCTATAGAGGTTTTAAAGTCTATTAGATGGATGTAAAGTCAGCATTTCTAAATGGAATATTAGAAGAAGAAGTATATATTGAACAAGCTGATGGATTTGTAGACCCAAGTAAGAGGAATATGGTTTGTAGATTACACAAAGTGCTACATGGATTGAAGCAAGCACCAAGAGCATGGTATGAGAAATTGCACAATTATCTAATGAAGATTAGATTTGCAAGAACAAATAACAACAAAAATTTGTATTTGAAGATAGAGCAAAGTAAAGGTACTTTATTGGCTGAAAATTTTTTTGATGACATTATCTTTTGTGGACAAGATGTGTTATGCCAAGCATTTGCAAAGGAGATGCAAACTAAATTTGAGATGTCTATTTTTGGTGAGATAAAAAATTTGTTGGCTTACAAATATATTAGATGAAGAATGGTATCTATATTACTCAATCAAAATATATCAAGGAGATACTAAAATTTTTTGGAATGGAAGATTCAAAACCAGTGAGTACAGCCATGGCTACTGGACAGAAGTTGACAAAGAATGATGATACAAAAAAAGTGAATCAAACCCTTTACAGATCAATGATTGGAAAGTTGCATTATGTTGTACACAGTCGACCTAATATTGCACTAGTTTTTGGTATTGTAGCGAGATTTTTTGGCAATCCAAAGGAGACACATATGATGGTAGTAAAGAAGATTCTAAGACATTTGAAAGGAACAGATGAATATGGTTTGTATTACAAAAAGAATGATAAGTTTGAGCTCAGAGTTTATACTGATTCTGATTGGGCTGGAAATGTGGATGACAGAAAAAGCACCATAGGAGGAGCATTTCTTCTGGGAAAAAGATTATTTTCATGGACAAGAAAGAAACATAGTTTCACCTTACAATCTACAGCTGAAGCTGAGAATGTAGCAACAGCAATTAATTGTTCTAATATTGTGTGGTTGAAGATACTACTGAAAGGTATGAAAGAAGAGATCATAGAACCAGTTGTCATATATTGTGATAACATGAGTGCCATTAATATTTATAAGAACCCTGTAATGCACTCTAAGACAAAGCATATAGCTATCAAGTATCATTACTTGAGGGAGCTAGTTCAGAAGAAGGAAGTGAGACTCAAATAAGTGAATACTAAAGAACAGTTAGCAGACATATTTACCAAGGCACTACCCAAAGATGCTAATGAGTATCTGTGAGGTAAGTTAGGGGTGATTCCCCTAATTAAGTTTAATTAGTCCAGAATGACACTATTTCATCAAATGTTATATTCAAAATATTTGACACATTGATGCACAGACATTCGCACTTTAGGATGTTGCCTAAAGCTGTGAAAGACAGACAAAGACAGAAAAGTGGATCAGTCATAGGCAAGATGACAGGAACAACATGATACAGGGTTTAGAAAAGAAGAATCTGCATGATGAAGATGTCAACCTCTTTGGCATTGTTGTTAAAGAGGGAGAGATTACAGAAAAAAAGATAAAGAGGGAGAGTTTACTATATTGAGAAAAATGAAGAGATTAATGAAAGAGGGAGTCTACAGATGAACAAAAATAGAAAGTTTTTAGTTTGATTACAGATATAGAGGGAGAAAAATTTTACATATGAGAATCAGAATGAAGCTAAAGACATTAATAAAAATTTGTTCATATCAAGGAACACAGGCAGAATTTTTGGATTGTATGGTAACTATGGTTGAAAATTATTGTTTTATTATTTAGTGTTGCCATCAATGCCAAAGAGGGAGATTGTTGGAAAGCTACATTGGAAACAATTATTGTTTTGTCATTGATGTCAAACCTTAACTGGTGAGACTATTGCTATCTTTTTAAGTACTATATCCATTGATTGATGAAGGATATTTAACAAGAAGACCAAGTGGAATGGTTGAGTTATGAGAAATCACAAGGGTACTTGATAAGTTGGCACATTGGAAAAGTAACGTATTGCTTATCTTTCGATGACAGTTTACTATAAATAGTTTGTGCCAAGCAAAGTTAGCGATGACCAAGCGCCACTAAATTGACGAGGAAACTAGTGATGACCGAGCGGAAGAACACAGTGTTGGTCGAGCAACAATATTTTGGTAATTGTTGAGATTTGAGATCTCTGGCTGACATAATTGATTTTATTGGGATATGTAAAGTTAATTAAGGATAAGCATGATTGATCCACACTATGTAAATGCATGGGTAACCATAGTTAATGCATGGATCAAAGATTTATTTTGTAATTGCATTGGAGAAGTAAATTAAATGTAAAGATGGAAAGATCCATTGGATCTAACCTAACCTAAGATCTATGATCTTGATTAAGTGGTTAAATATGTACCTGACCTAGATGAAAGAGGTATAAGATAACCTCAGGAGGTTATTCATGATGTATGAAGAGTATGCAAGAGGATTGCATAGTTAATTGACTAATTGGCATTATCTAAGCAGAGAAGGCTGAATAGAGAAGTAGAGAACTGCATGAGTGATTTCTTGATAGATTTCTAAGAAGATCTAAAGATTGAAATGAGAATGGAGGCCACTCAGTGAATTAGCATTAGAGCTAAATTGGATTTGGTTTTGCAAAGTAAGTTGTATGTATCATATCACACCTACTAATTACTTTCTAACCATTGTATCAGTCAAAATCCTTTGACCACGTTAACCTAAAAATCATTGTATAAATCCTTTAGCAAGGCGACATTCAGGTGGAATGTTCTAAGTCCTTTAAAAAGGCCACTCCTGACAGGGTGATTAAATCCTTTAACCAAGTCACATTTAGCAATGTGTTTTGTAACCTTTAACAGGGTTGGCTCCTAACAGAGCTCACTTCAAAAGAGTGAAAAGTTGATAGCATGTTATTGGTGGTTTTTCCCATATTGAGTTTCCACATTAAAATTTTGGTGTCAACTTGTGTGAATGTTTATGTTGAGTTTTAGTGTTAAGTTTCTACATGCTAATTACATTTGAACAGTGAACTGCATATGTATGTTGTTTTTTTATGTTATTGTCGCCGAGCAGATATGAGTTGTTCAAATTGGTATAAAGTTTTAATGGGCACATCTAGACCTGAGGATAACAGATTCACCCCCCATCTCAGTTATTCTAAATTCATTCTAACATCTCCTCCTAATCAAAATCTCCAAATCTATATGAATCCTTTGCCTACACATTATAATAATACCATTGTTCAATCATCTTCTGAGGATATTGTTTATTATTAAAAGATGGATGACCTCAATCATGTTTTTAAGCATGTGGTTCATGTTGTTTTGTCTCAACCTGTATCTCCACCCTAGCCTCAATCTCAACCTCAACTTCAAGTTCCACCTCAACCTAAGCCTAAACCAAAACCTCAACCTAAACCTTGAAAACAACCTAAGAATAAAAGACCTAGAATACTCTCGCTTACCTTTGATCATTTTGAGACTATTAAAGCTCCTGATGGCCCCCTTTGCATTTATTCTATGATTGCTAAGATACCTATGCATGGTTGTCTTGTTGATCCTACATCCTTAGTCAAAGTCATTACTAAAGAAAACCTTTTTTTTGAAGAACTTACAATGTGATTATTATAATACATATGATGTGTGGATACATACTTGTAATGGTTTTGTCTATCCATCATTTGGTTCTATTAACTTGCCTATTGAAATTTGTAGTAAAGTCGTGGACACTACCTTCGTTGTTGTCCCTACTTCTGATCAGTTTCAAGTTAAACTTGGTTTAACTTGGTTGACTGCTATGCATGTTGTTGCTTCTCCTATCCATAAGTGTATTAAGTTCATTCATGATGAAGAAGTGAAAATTATTAATCATATTTTATATCAAACTTCTAGGCCTAGGGATTGTGCCACCCTTGACTTCTTTTGGCCTTCATTACCTAATTCATGTTCTTCTCGACCTGATAACCTTTTTCACTCATATCAAGCCTATAAACATCACAAGATTGTTGAGTTAAGCATGCCTTGGATGGATCTTAAGCATGGTATTTTTCCTACGCTTCCATACCTCCTTTATCCATTTCTTCTAGTTTTATTAATCAAGCTCCTGGTGTTGATTTTCATCCTACTGAACATCACTGAACATCCTACTAATCCTCCTATAGAACCTATGAAGGAACCGGTTGTTGTTTCTCCTAGCTCTCAACATATTTAAAACAATAAAAAACATAATCAATCTACTAATGAACGTCGTACAAAGATTCAGGCTCAAGCTAGGGCCTGTGCCTCTATTCTTTGAAGTTCTTTACCTTATTTAGCCCAGCCTATGCCTGATGTGTTGGAAGAAGTTAACAATGATGCTAAGATGAATGGTTATTATGACTCTATTTGTATCTTAGATTCTATTTTGATTAACCTTGATGAAGAAGATACTCTTGATGATTCTAATGATGAATATGAGACAATTGATATTGATATTGATTTACCTAATATGCTTTCAACATAATTGATCATTACACCTAGTATCGAACATTAAGATTCTCAAGAGGATCCTTGTTTGGAACTGGCTATTATTCCTACTATGTTGGATATAGTCCATCTTGCGAGTTTCCCACCTTCCCTAAATGATATATATATGTGGTAAATTTGGCCTTGTTAACTCACCATACACTTCAACATAGTCCTTCTTCATCAGATACACACAAGACTGAATATGAGATTATTCATCATGCCATCCTGCATGATTCGACCTGTTGCCTTCTATCCAGATGGGGTTTTAAAAATACCTCTCAGAATGAGAGTCTCACAACCATAGACCAATCTAGGAATGAAGGATTTTTCTCCATGAATGCAATGCAATGCAAGATTATTCTAAGAATTGAAAGATGTGAGATTATTCTAAGACATGATTTCAATGCAATTATTCTAGAAATTGAAAGTAATCTATTGCAAAATGAAATTATCCTATATGAGATTATCAAGAAATGTAGCAATAATTTAGTATTCTAACAATGCATGAAAGTGAGTGGGGTTTGAATGAGAGAATGAGAGTTCTTTTATAGACTCAGAGATGATCAAAATAGAAACTTTCCTCTTTCAAATAAAACAGATAGAAAAGCCAATTCAGAATAGAAAGCTTTATTTAAAAGAATACAATAAATTCTCTTCTTTTTGCTTTAACTATTTTCTTTCTTTGATTTAATTCTGTTTTATTTTATATTAATTATTTTCTTTCTCTTTAAAGCACAATTAATTCAAAGATTCTATTTCTGAATAGAAGAAAGATTTTTGAGAGAATATCCAATTAATTAAATAAATATCTCATAATTGCTTTTTCTCAATTATCTGAATATTTAAATTCAATTATTGAAATGAGGATATTTATTTAAAAATTAAATATTATTTAATTCCTTTTTCATGTGTCTTAGCTAAAGAGGGTGAATTTAATTTAATTAAAGTGCTAGGACTTTATTAATTGAATTAATTTGATCATAAGGTTTGTTTAGCCAAACAGATATTTAGGAATTAAATATGATGTATGATTAATGCAGATTTAGGATTTTCTACATTTGACACTTAGATCAAGTAGAGTCAGTCAAAACTTAGAATTTCCTAGTACAATAGGACTTTGACGATTCAGAAGAATGACAAATGCAACAAAATTGGTTAAGGTTGCAAGATGCCAATTTTGGGGTGTTACAATATAGACTGAGATTGGGAGAGTAGGTGATGTACTTTATTGGCGTGTCCTCCATGGTAGCATTTTATTTTTTTCTTGTTATATTGTGCTTCTCCTGTAATGTGTTTGCTAAATGTTTGTTAGATTCTTTTACACGACCCTTGTTACTTTGTTGATGCAAGGTGATAAAGGAATCAAACCTATTGTACCATTCTTCTATTTATATATCTCTATTCTTCTATAGGTTGTTTTCAAGTTAATTTGTACCTGTGCTATTGTTTGTAAATTTTTTTATTGTGTAGTCTGCTTGGATTTGCGACATGGTAGCACTGATTCTTTTTGGTTTCCATGTTGTGGTCCAAAAAGATTCTTCTTCGTAACTCTTATGTTTTCTTTCCTCCATTGTGATTGTATTTCTACTTTCTTTGGGGAATGATGTCAATTCATTTGCAATAATATCATCTGTATATATATATATAATGATCATACTGACCCCATGGTAGGTACATCCCTTCTGTGTTGTGTGTATGTTTATGTGGTATTTCCCTTGATTTTTCTTTTCTTGGCGGAATCCCATAGTGGAAACGTAATCAGTAGAGTTGTTTATGTTTATGTTAAATCCATTTCTCTTGTTAAAGTGTTAGCAATGACTTTAATGTGGGCACATATGCTCTACTCACTTTTTTGCACACACGCACCTTCAAAATATTTTCAAACTTACAGATTTTTTCTCCCTTTATGGATTAGAGACTAATCCTTAAAGCATGGATTTTTACCTTATATGATCTCTTGATCCCTCCAGTTTCAATTTAAAAAGTTTTGATCCCTTAAGATCGGAAGGTGTCCTTAAGACTGGGTCTCTCTAGTTTTGACTTTGCTCTTTTGGAATAGATTATTCCTAAGAGTGAATCCTTGATGGGTTGACTAGTGAGTAGCCACATTCACTAGGTGTTTCAAATCCATCTTTCCAGTTAAACTATTTTCCTTGTGAGATTCATAATGGGACATAAGTTCTCATTGGGTGAGGTAATCACACCCTCTCTCTTTTTCTTTGACTAGTGACATCTCTCTTATTGTAATCTTGGGCTTGACAAATATTTGAGTCCCTAGGGGCTTGAGGATTGTTTTGTCCCATTGACTTCAATAACATTATCTTTTCTTTGTGATCTCCTTTACCAACATTTTTCATCAAGTCCATACTCTTGCTAAAGTGGGGGCTAAATGTATCATCGGAAAATGGAAGGACTTGCATTTAGGATTCGTATAGCCCTCTGAGTAGGTGGTTTGGTTTCATGTCAAATTCCTTGAATGGGTCTTTGATTTGGATCTAGTTTTTTCCCATGTATACCCTATTTTCCAATTCTCTCCTTCCTATTCCTCGTCTCTTGCCTTGAGATTTTTAGGTTCTTGACCTCAGGTTCAACGTCGACCTTCTGGGTCAAGGTTGACCTTGACCCTGACCCAGGGTTTAAATTCCAAAATCCCAAGATCTCTAGATGTCGGGGTTTGGAAAGAATTATTTCCCGCTTCCGGGTCGGCTGTTTCAGACTCTGAAGTAACGAATCTTAAAAAGATATTTAATATAGGTCCACTCCTAGGGGTGTAGGCCTAATTGGAATTTAAATCTCCTATGTCAGCCTCTCTAGAAGTTTAATCCCTAGACTTGTATATAAGGAAGCCTTCTCCTCTCATTTTTGATCATCCACACACAAGAACATCTACGCATAATCTATTGAAGTGATCATCTAATTTCAAGCATTCAAAACTTCAATAATTCAAGCATTTAACTCATCAAGGAGGGCCGTTGGTAGTTATTGAAGGATTTGAGCTCTATAGAGCCCTCTTGTTGAAAATATCTCCATCCATATCCATTCAAGCTTCTTCATATTCCAAGATCCATTCAAGATTGGTGTTGAAGATCTAAAGCCAATCGATTCGAGACATCCTACATCCTACATTTTGGTGGAACCCATATCAACAAAGTGATTTGTATCTGTTCTTATTTAGGGAAGTACCTATCTACACATACCTACTTATAGCTTCTTTTTTCATCATCCTTGTCTTATCAAAGTGTTATCATGTATTTATTCACTTTCGTATGTCCTAATGCTTAAAGATTTGCATTGTATAAAAATATTTTTCTTAAAGTTTTTCTCACTAGGGGAATCTAGGAGTCTAATCTGGTAACTTTTTCCTTAAGGACATTACGTAATTGCAATTGATCTTGAATTGTGCTTCTGACTAAGTTCAAGATCCTATGTGATGCTTTCATATAAACCCTGATACAATTAAAGGAAATTTTACATATTTTACCATTGCATTATAAATCACCAATTCATATTGATGGTAAAAGTAATTAACTTACAATAATGACCTAGAAGATAATGTTTTGAGGAGAATCATATCTTTGGTTTAATGATTCCTTCAAGTATTTTTAACATTTTGAAAAGGATTGATCTTGATTCATTTAATCTTCCATGGGTTTGAATATTTATCATTTTAATGAAAGATTGTGTTGTTATCTATGATCATGATCTTAAGATTACAATATGTTATAA
>MU226930.1:987019-1000395 GCA_018584345.1 Thuja plicata | reverse complement strand
AAATGGTCTTGAGGGTCAGATGTACCCAAGTATTTGTCATATTTAGGAAGTTCAACTCCTTTGGGAAAAGGAGGCATGCAAAGATCTTTGTCAAATGGGAAAGGATAGATGCTTTCTAGTGTGAATTCTATGATAGGTTTGTCTTTCTCTTTCAAGAGTTGAGAGAGTTGTTCTTGCATAGTTTGCATTTCCTTTCGCAAGCAGGAATTTTTAGTTTCCTCCTCTTTCTAAACAAGTGTTTCTACATCATAATTGGAAGGTAACTTAGCCCCTTGATTGGCTAGTTCAAGAATGTATTTCTCTTTCTCCTCAGCTAGGAGAACTCCCATTATTCTACATAAATCTTTGTTAGCACGAGCTTGTGCAATCTCTTCTTGAGTTGTTTCTACTTCTACATCGTTAGGGGGGTCTTGAGAATGGGACTTACCCCAAGTTTTAAAGAGGTCAGTTCTACTAACCTCACCACCTGATTGGTTATGATCTGCCATCTTGCCAAAATGAAAGGATTCAAGGTGTAAAGACTTGATGTGAAAATATTGAGTGTTCTCTAAATTTGGGTCTTCTTGGAATAAAGGATTTTGAACCCAACTAAGATCCACTGGAAATGACCATTTATTGTAAGGTTGACATACCGAGGAAGGAGATCAAGATGATTCCTCACTAGATATAGCTGGTAATGGTGTGGAAAGCACAGATTCATCTTGATTGATTAAAGGAAATGTTTTTCCACTTCAAGTTGTGACAGTCATAGACAAAGTTTGAACAAGGAATGTGAACTAGGACCAAACTTGAAACTGTCACAAAGTAATTGCACAGAACGTGCCAAAAGGTGAAGTATCCTTGGTGAAAATCATCGAAGAAGAGGCTAGAATAGCCAAGAGATGAATATTGCGACACAAGGCATGACAACACAGATGAAAGAGATCAAAAAGACATGAGATGAGACCAATTTAAGCAAGAATCATGTAATTCTCAACCCAAGAAACCAAGTTTCAGACTGTGTGAAAATGGAGGGCAGAAAAAAAGACCCATATCAGAGACTAGATTTGACAGAAGTACACCTGATTGATAGAAATTAGCTTGCTATTTTGAAAAAAAGACTCCAGACTCACGCGAAGAAATGCTCTTTCGCGCGAAGATTCTCACCGACACGCACAAAACTTTGTAGTATCATGCGAAGAATGACACCAGACTGGTGAAAAAAAGTGACAAAATAATGGCACTATTGCCAAATTTCATGTGACAGTTTACAGCGTATCACGCGAAGTTTCTCAGAGAATGATGCAAAGATTGGGAAATGTCACGCAAAACTATGCAAATGTTGAAAAATGAACATTTACAGAATCAGATAGTTGAGACCAGTTTGCATTTCCCAAGATAACATCATTCTATTTTCTGACAGATAGTTTGAGTTACAGATTATTTTGGACATGTTCAAGATTGACAGTTTATGTGTTTTGACGATAGTTTCGATTGTTCAAATGACACACCCACGCAAAACACATTAAATAGAATGTTTGTAGTACCAAAACAAGAACATCACAATCCTAGGATAGCCAAGATAGTATCTGTTGAATCCCCACTTGAACCAAAGTTCAGCTATGCCTACTCTTAGAGGAAAACTTAGAAGCTTGGAGGCACGGGCTCCTCCTTACATGTGCACTCAC
Organism: Thuja plicata; assembly: GCA_018584345.1. Taxonomy (NCBI): domain Eukaryota; kingdom Viridiplantae; phylum Streptophyta; class Pinopsida; order Cupressales; family Cupressaceae; genus Thuja; species Thuja plicata. Next base: position 998,728 of record MU226930.1, on the reverse strand, counting down.
TCCTCAGGCACACCAAGCTTCGAACCCCAAAGGAATTGCTTCCCAAAGGGTTGTTGTCTCTACTAAGAGCCGTAAGAGTGTGGGGTGTCTTAGTCGGTCTCTAACCTTCCACGCCAACAAATAGAGGGGTTTTGGAAACAAGAACAATAGTTTGTAGTAAGTTCATCCTTTCAGATGGTTGTGATCAAGTCATTTTCCCAATAAAGGGGGCTCTCCCAATCCTTTCAAAGTAAGGCTTTCACCTTAATGATGTTGGGACTTTAATGCACCACTAGGGTACTAGAGGAGATTTTGGGTGCCACAATGAAATCACACCTATCTATTGTGACATTAATCACAATAGCATTTTTTGTATACCGGTTTGGAAGGGCTTGGCTTTAGCCTGTTACCGGTTGGGCATCCACTCTTACCGGCTCTGCTAAAGCTCTCGGGAGGTAGCCACTCTAGAAGAATCACATGAATTTATCTTACATCCAAGATCCATAAAGGCAAGGGGAGAGGATACGTTCATGTAGTTCTTAGGATTACAATCTAAAAAATACTTCAATCACGCAAGACAATGATTCATTTTAAGCACCAACCGAAGTGTGTTTTAACTACTAAAAATAGACATAAGAATTTGTGAAAACATGCAAGGTCTTCAACAAACATCCTGCAATAAACCCATTAGTAGTTTGTAATGCCTTTCTTCATATCAACGTCCTATAATAAACACGTTAGAAGTTTATAATGGCTTTTCTTTGTCTCAGCATCCTGCAAACCACTGTTAAGCTGTTTCAAAAGATAAAATTAGAGAAACGCAAATGTCAGAAAATAGCAGGTGGTTAGAAAACTAAGACAGGAAAATATGAAATTAAATCTTTGGTGTGTAACTTCACATGATAATGTATACTAGATCATGCAAAGAAGTGCAGAGATCCACGCGAAGAACTAGAAAGTTTGCGCAAGACACTCAGAAAGTTCGCGCGAGATTAAAATAGAACTTGTACGGAAGTACGGATAGAATGAAAAAAAATGAAAAAAAAATTAAATGAAATGAGGCCAGAATAGAATGTACCTGCCCCACGGTGGGTGCCAGAAATGTATGTGGTAAATTTGGCCTTGTCAACTCACCATACACTTCAACATAGTCCTTCTTCATCAGATACACACAAGACTGAATATGAGATTATTCATCCTGCCTACCTGCATGATTCGACATGTTGCCTTCTATCCAGACGGGGTTTTTGAAATAACTCTCAGAACGAGTCTCACAACCATAGACCAATCTAGGAATGAAGGATTTTTCTCCATGAATGAAATGCAATGCAAGATTATTCTAATAATTGAAAGATGTGAGATTATTCTAAGACATGATTTCAATGCAATTATTCTAGAAATTGAAAGTAATCTATTGCAAAATGAAATTATCCTATATGAGATTATCAAGAAATGTAGCAATAATTCAGTATTCTAACAATGCATGAAAGTGAGTGGGGTTTGAATGAGAGAATGAGAGTTCTTTTATAGACTTAGAGATTATCAGAATAGAAACTTTCCTCTTTGAAATAAAACAGATAGAAAAGCCAGTTCAGAATAGAAAGCTTTATTTAAAAGAATACAATAAATTCTCTTCTTTTTTCTTTAACCGTTTTCTTTCTTTGATTTAATTTTGTTTCATTTGATTTTAATTATTTTCTTTCTCTTTAAAGCACAATTAATTCAAAGATTCTATTTCTGAACAGAAGAAAGATTTTCGAGAGAATATCCAATTAATTAAATAAATATGACCTCATAATTACTTTTTCTCAATTATCTGAATATTTAAATTCAATTATTGAAATGAGCATATTTATTTAAAAATTAAATATTAATTAATTCCTTTTTCATGTGTCTTAGCTAAAGAGGGTGAATTTAATTTAATTAAAGTGCTAGAACTTTATTAATTAAATTAATTCGATCATAAGGTTTGTTTAGCCAAATAGATATTTAGGAATTAAATATGATTTATGATTAATGCAGATTTAGGATTTTTTGCATTTGACACTTAGATCAAGTAGAGTCAGTCAAAACTCATAATTGCCTAGTACAATAGGACTTTGACGATTCAGAAGAATGACATATGCAACAAAATTGGTTAAGGTTGCAAGATGCCAATTTTGGGGTGTTACAATATAGACCGAGATTGGGAGAGTAGGTGATGTACTTGATTGGCGTGTCCTCCATGGTATCCTTTTATGTTTTGCTTGTTGTATTGTGCTTCTCCTGTAATGTGTTTGCTAAATGTTTGTTAGATTCTTTTATACGACCCTTGTTACTTTGTTGGTGCAAGGTGATAAAGGAATCAAACCTATTGTACAATTATTCTATATGTATCTCTATTCTTCTATAGGTTGTTTTCAAGTTATTTTTTACCTGTGCTATTGTTCATAAATGTTTTCATTGTGTAGTCTGCTTGGATTTACGACATGGTAGCACTGATTCTTTTTGGTCTCCATGTTGCGGTCCAAAAAGATTCTTCTTCGTAACTCTTGTGTTTTCTTTCCTCCATTGTGATTGTATTTCTACTTTCTTTGGGGAATAATGTCAATTCATTTGCAATAATATCATATGTATATATATAATGATCATACTGACCCCGTGGTAGGTACATCCCTTCTGTGTTTTGTGTATGTTTATGTGGTATTTCCCTTGATTTTTCTTCACTTGGGGGAATCTCGTAGTGGAAATGTAATCAGTAGAGTTGTTTATGTTTATGTTAAAGCCATTTCTCCTGTTAAAGTGTTAGCAATGACTTTAATGTGGGCACATACACTCTACTCACTTTTTTGCACACATGCACCTTCAAAATATTTTCAAACTTACAATTTTTTTCTCCCTTTATGGATTAGAGACTAATCCTTAAAGCATGTATTTTTACCTTATACGATATATTGATCCCTCCAATTTCAATTTAAAAAGTTTTGATCCCTTAAGGTCGGAAGGTGTCCTTAAGACTGGATCTCTCTAGTTTTGACTTTTCTCTTTTGGAATAGAATATTCCTGAGAGTGAATCCTTGATGGGTTGACTAGTGAGTAGCCACATTCACTAGGTATTTCAAATCCATCTTTCCAGTTACACTATTTTCCTTGTGAGATTCATAATGGGACATAAGTTCTCATTGGGTGAGGTAATCACACCCTCTCTCTTTTTCTTTGACTGGTGACATCTCTCTTATTATAATCTTGGGGTTGACAAATATTTGAGTTCCTGGGGGCTTGAGGATTGTTTTTTCCCTTTGACTTCAATAAGATTATCTTTTCTTTGTGATCTCCTTTACCAACAATTTTCATCGAGTCCATACTCTTGCTAAAGTGGGGGCTAAATGTATCATCAAAAAATGGAAGCATTTCCATTTATGACTGGTTTAGCCCTCCGAGTAGGTGGTTTGGTTTCATGTCAAACACCTTGAATGGGTCTTTGATTTGGATCTCATTTTTTCCCATGTCTACCCTATTTTCCACTTCTCTCCTACCTATTCCTGGTCTCTTGCCTTGAGATTTTTAGGTTCTTAACCTCAGGTTCAAGGTTGACCTTCTGGGTCAAGGTTGACCTCAACCCTGACCCAGGGTTTAAATTTAAAAATCCCAAGATCTCTAGATGTCGGGGTTTGGAAAGAATTGTTTCCCACTTTCGGGTCGGCTATTTCAGACTCTGAAGTAATGAATCTTAAAAAGATATTTAATATAGGTCCACTTCTAAGGGTATAGGCCTAATTGGAATTTAATTCTCCTATGTCGGCCTCTCTGGAAGTTTAAGCCCTAGACTTTTATATAAGGAAGCCTTCTCCTCTCATTTTTGATCATCCACACACATGAACATCTACGCATAATCTATTAAAGTGATCATCTAATTTCAAGCATTCAATTCTTCAATAATTCAAGCATTCAATTCATCAAAGAGATCCATTGGTAGTCATTGAAGGATTCGAGCTCTATGGAGCCCTCTTGTTGAAAATCTCTCCATCCATATCCATTCAAGCTTCTTCATATTCCAAGATCCGTTCAAGATTGGTATTGAAGATCTAAAGGCTATCGATTTGAGACATCCTACATCCTACATTCTACATCCATTTGGAGAATTCTTACTTGTGGATCCAAGGATTCAAATCCTCCACAAGGGTTTCAACATAACCAAGGTGAATTGTTCTATTTACTTTGTTTATTACTGTAATTTCAATTCTATTATAAGGTTAATTCCAAAACTGGGGTTTGACCAAGGAAAACCCCTTTCCCAACAAAAAAAACCATTTTTCTTGTAGGTACAGGTACATAATAGTGAATTACAGAGCATATTTGGATACCCTTTTCGACAAACTTCCGGGATCTGTGAACAAAATTTATGTCAGAGCAATGAAGATCAAGGTTGACATAAAGGGGTTGAGGTCAAACTGTATTTGTGTCAAGATCTACCTGGAGTAGAAAAGGAAATGATTTCTATGTTTTCTATGTCTCTGTGTTTTTTTTCTAGATCTGGTTGCAGAACTTCTAGAAACAAAGTACAGACACCCGAAAACAATAATTTCCAGATCTGCTATACTTTGAGGTTAGCATTTTTCTTCAATTCATTTCAATTAAGGTTTTAATCATTTCAAATCTATTACACACTCTCCTTCTCCCCCCTCTAAAAAATTGGGAATGTAATTTTTTCCTCTTTCTTCTTAGTTCTAATTGATTGATTCATTTGTGCATTGACCATTTTCTTGTGGTTAATCAATTTGCATCCTTCCTTTGTAAATTTGGGGCGAGGAGGAGAATCTTACCTTCCCCAAAACCTTTCAAATGTAAAGGGTACAATCCATATTTTTATATCTTACATTTTTATCTTTTACAATAGGATTATCGAAGGGGGATGAAGGAAATGTATAAGACAAGGACTATGAGATGGAGGACATTCATAGGATGTCGAGATAAAATATAGGAAAAGTGGATGGATTTATGTGGGATAATAGATAGGGGATGGCTAGTGAATAAGAAACATGAAGGATATGGATGGAGAGGATGCATGGGATAGTCAATATCAAAGATGCAAAAATATAGGAGATTAGATGGTGGATAGGGGATGTGGAAGACATGTGCCAATAAGTATAGAGTGAAAGGCGATGAGGATAAGGTAATGGATAGATAAGTGGATTTGGAAGAAAATGAATATGTGATAGGAATATGGTGGAATGAAGGACTGAAACATCTAGTTCCATGGATGGTACCCCTTGATATTTATGTTTTTGTTTCTATAACTTATCAAGGACTTGTGAATAAATGGATGGATGGATTGGAAATATCATCATTGCACACACCTTGAAGTGTTGTGAAGTAGTGGAGGAGTATATTTTAAAGGTGATGGAACAGAAGAGGTGTATTTTGGGATGTAAGGACCCAAAATAGATGAAGGAGATGATGGAATTAGGATAGTGGATTTTTGGGATATAAGGACCCAAAGTGGAGTTGGAAGATGGAGGATTGCAAGACTTATGAGTGGAAGAATATTTTGGATTATCGAGGTTGGATACCAATTTTGATTTTTCTTTGGGATGCATTGCTTCAATGAGTAACTTGGGAATCCACAATATTTTTGAATTTTTCTTTTTTGTGCCTTTTGAATTTTCTTTATTTTTTTTGCTTTTGGATTATATTTTATTTTATTGAACATTTCTTTTAGATGGGACATGTTGATCCTTGATTTTTTGTGGATTTTGGCTTTCATGCATTTTAGCTTTGGCATCCAAATTGCTTCCAATAGAAATGGTATGGGTGCATGAGGATGGATGGTATGGAGAGTTTATAGATGGAATAATGGAGGGTGAATGTTGGAAGGAGTCAAGGATGTGTGCCTTTGTTGATCTTTATTGGGGATTTGGGGTGATGGAGTAGTAGACTTGTATATGGTGGACTGATGTATGTAAGGACCCAAAATGGATGGAAGGGATGAAGGATTTTTTGGGGGGACATAAGGACCCAAAATGGATGTGGATGAGGAAGGGATGGATTTTTTGAATAAGGGCCCAAAATGGATGTGGATGAGGAAGGAAGGTAATTGTGGACATAAGGGCCTAAAATGGATGTGGAGGATGGGGGTGGGAACATTTGAGTTTATATGGAGGGATTTTGGATTTAAAGGGGTTGAAGATTTACCAACATCTTGAGACATTATTTTTATAATGGGATACTTTTTATTTTGAGCACAAGGTGTGAGTCCATATGCATGAGTAGGAGAGTTGGAAGGAATGATAGGATCCTAAAAGAAGACATGTTGGATAGAGGTGGAAAAACCAAGCTTATATGTATGAGGTTCATGGATGGATTGGATAGGTGTGATGGGATTTTGTGGGGGATAAGTATCATGATGGGGATTAGAAGGGACAATAGGATATTGAGATGGATTGGGATCATGACATGGATATGAAGAGGTAATTTGATCTTGACTTTGGGGAGGATTATGTGTTGGATTGAGTTCATCTTGAGATGGAAGGGAATCATGAAATGAAATGGAGGAGATGGAATCATCAGATGGAGTAATTTGATCTTGATAGAGAGGGGGATTAGTGAATAAGATATAAGGAATATCTTCATGAAGAGGAGGATAAGTGGAGGTTAACTCTTAACATGGAGTGGAATCATTAATGGATGAAATGCAAGGGATGTCTTGATCTTGATTAGGAATGGTATCATGAGGGGAGTTAAGGAGGATAAGTAGATCATGATATGGAATTGGGGGATCTTCATATAGAAAGGTGTCATAAGATGGAGAGGTTTTGTAAGATAGAGGAATGTTTAGATATAGAGGAGAAGATGAGTCCATATTAACATGCTTTGGAACAAGGTCTTGACATGTGTGGACTATTAGAATAACTGAGAGGGGGGTGAATCAGTGGCCTCAAAAATAATCCAATGAATCAACTCAAAAACTTTATACCACAAATATAAACCTCCATTTATCTTCAGTCCTACAAAATGTATACCCTTAAATTATCTTATCAAATAATGACTGCTCAGAGTCCACTGTTAAACCTTATTCTTAAGCTTTACCAAATAACACACTAGCCTTTACCAAAATACAGTAAATAACTTAGTATTTATCGATCAATCTTGTTTTAGTAATGTGTAAAGAAAAATATTAAATTAATAAACCATAAACACATTTGACACATGGATTTTTAACATGGAAACCCTATTAAGGGAAAAACCACTTGGGACCAGTAGCCCAAAATTGTCACTTCTAAAGTGAGCTCGGTGAAGAGCCAGCCCTGTTAAAGGTTACAAACACATTGTTAAGTGTGACCTTGTTAAAGGATTTAAATATAATAGTTTGTCACTTGATATCTTGAATTTCACTATGCTATCTTTATGAGAAAAATTTTGATACTCCTTGGGATGTATCTCAATATATAAAGGATAGTTAAATCCCACTCAGTTAAGAGATTTTTTGAATCAATGGTTAAACTGAAAAAGTATATGATCTGTTCATATATACAACTTAAACTTGTAGATGTTCAGATCTATTGTAAGATCATAATACCTTTCTAAACTTTGTTTCATTTTTGTTCCTTTTCTCCACTTCTTTCTTCTCGGTGATGTTGTTGCTTCTCTGTTGCTTGGTGTTCATAGAAATCTTTAGCTCTTTTCTTTATCTTGTTTGATCAAGACTATATGAAGCCTTCTTCACCAGTATTCTCTTCAGCATCCTCTTCTCTATTCACCCCTAATTCATAATGAATTAGCTTGTCTCTCTTATAGACATGATTTCACCATTTCTAGGTCTGTCTTTCTTGTTCTTGACGTGATCCATAAATCTTGCCATTCTTGCTTTAAAGCTTGCTTTAATTTTATCCCACAGATTTACTGGAATAAAACTATCTTTAAAACTCTAGCTTATCTCTAGCTTTTAACTTGTCAATGAAAACAATGTTATCAACTAGTTAACTCCATATTTATCTCTTGCTAGCTAAGTCTTTTGTCATTTCTAAACTTTAGTTCTTATCGGTGTTTAACTCTTTGTTAGCTCGGTCTTGACTTTAGTTGTCCTGAAGAATATATATCCATAGGGGTTATCTTTCCATCGGGAAACACTGTGACTTTCAGTTCTACTTGGATATCTTGTTGGTTCTGCTCAGTAATGCTTTCTTGGGTAACTTGCTCGGGTATCACTGTGACTCTTCTCTCAGGGTTCTCTATCCGTCAGGGTGCACTGTCTGTCGGTGTATGTTGTCACTTGGTGTATACTGAACTTTTATGCATTACTGATAACATAACCTTTATTTCTTTGGTTCTTTGAAGTCTTTGACATTATGTATATAACCAATCATATTATATCAAGTTGAGATCAATGACAATATAATACATTAACTAATTTAATGTCTTGCATTAACTTTCTATAACTTGGTGATCATCAACTTAACATCTTCAAACATTCAATTAGTTATAGTTCATCAATCTCTCCCTTTGGCATTGATGGAAACATACTACATTACTACTAATACAATATTAAATATATTAGTTGTAGTTCATCAATCTACCAAACTTATTTTTGTATAACCAATACAAATATCTGGTTCTTGGTAAGCTCTTCTAGCTTAGATTTGTTTCTTGCAGAGTACTTTCTTCAATCTTCATTACCTTCACTGGATAGATGTAGAAACCTCTGATTTTGTCTCTCCCTTTGTTGTAGAATCTCTTCTTTGATGTCTTCTCTCCCTTTTATTGTTCCTTTCCTTGATGAATATCTCTTTTTCCTTTGACAACAATAGATATACTCTCTCCCTTTTGAGTCATCTCTCCCTTACGATACTTCTCTCCCTTTTACTGATCATGATGGATATTTCATATGGATATTTAATCTCTCTCCCTTTGACAACAATGGAAAACTAAATCCTTCTTCCCTTTTATAATATACTCCTTGAATTTCACTTTCCATCAACAGTACAATGACTCTGGTGTTCGGTGTAGATAAGTACCTTGTTGTGTACTAATATGTCTTTTGCAGTCCATCTCTTTGCTTGCATCAAACATGAATGATCTTCTAATTATGTGTAGGTTGATGTAGCCTCCTAGTCATCTTAGTGACTAATAGACAAGGGTTGAACCCCTAGTCTCTTTCTCGGGTAATCAAATGTGTCTTTAGGCAATGACTTTGTGAATATGTCTCCTAATTGTTCCTTGGATTGAACATATTCTAGTATTACCTCTTTCTCTTGCACTTGTTCTCTTAAGTAATGATACTTGATAGAAATATGCTTAGTCTTAGCATGCATGACAGGATTCTTTGAAATATTTATTGCACTGGTATTATCACAATAGATAATCACTGGCTCAAGAATTTTCATATTCATACCTTTCAGTAATTGCTTGATCTATGCAATGTTAGAACAATTTGCAGTAGCAGCCACATATTCTGCTTCTATAGTAGATTGTGAGATGCATCCTTGCTTCTTACTTATCCCTGTGACAAGTCTATCACCCATGAAGAATGCTCCTCCTGTTGTGCTCTTTCTATCATCTAAGTTTCCATCCCAATCAACATCTGTATAGACTTGAAGCTCAAATTTTCCTTCTCTTTTATACCATAAGCCATAGTCCTTGGTATTCTTTAGATATCTTAGAATTCTTTTGACAGTAGTCATGTACGATTCCTTGGGGTTAGTAGAGAATCTTGCTACTATTCCAACTGCATGTGCTATATCTGGTCTAGTATGAACAACATACATGAGTTTGTCAATCATTGAGCTATATATGCTCTGATTTACCTCGATTGACTTGTCTTCCTTTGTCAGCTTGCATCTGGTTGCCATAGGTGTTCCAACTCATTTGGAATCTTCCATCTTGAATATCTTCAACACTTCCTTGATTTATTTAGATTGTGTGATGTACATGCCTGCATCTTGTTGAAGAATTTGTAGACCAAGAAAGAATTTGATCTCCCTAAACATTGATATCTCAAAATCTTTTCTCATTTAATTAGAAAAATATTTAAATAACATATCATTACCCCCAAATATGAAATCATCAACAAATATTTCATCAATCAAAATGTTATCATTAGTAACTTCTTTTAAGTATAGATTAATGTTTTCACATGTTCTTACAAATCCAGTACTTATGAGATAGGAGTGAAGTCTTTTATACCAGGCTCTCGGTGCTTGTTTCAATCCATACAAGGCTTTTTTAAGTCCACAAACCATTTTTCTCTTGTTAGGATCAAAAACCCTTATGGTTGTTCAATGTATACCTCTTCTTCTAGTATTCCATTTAGGAATACAAATTTGGCATCCATTTGGTATACCTTGAATCTTTTGAATGCAGCATAAGAAAGTAGAATTTTTACTCCTTCTAGTCTAGAAATGGGTGCAAATTATTCTCCATAGTCAATACCTTCTTCTTGTGCATACCCCTTTCACACTAGTCTTGCTTTGTTCCTTGTGACTTCTCCATTCTCATTCAGCTTCTTTCTGAATATCCAATTGGTACCAATGACATTATTTTCATCTAGTCTAGGTACTAATGTCCATGTTCTATTCTTCTCAATCTTTTCTATCTCTTCATTCATCGCACTGACTCATTATTCATTTTCAAGTGCAGTATTAATAGGTTTAGGCTCAAAATCACAAATTAAACATCTAGTGTTTAGTGACTTACTTCTTGTTCTCATTCTAGCCTTCTTGTCTCCTATGATCTGGTTTTGTGTATGGTGTCTTCTGACATACTTGGAAAGTATCGATTCAGCTCTTTGTTCATCATTATGATCATCATCTTGACCTTCATTCTGATCTCCATCACTTAGAACATCATTTAAAGAAATTTCTTGATTTTTAGTGTTTGCAGCTTGATGCTCGGGTGCATTTTTCTATTGCTCAGGAGTGATACATTGTTGCTCGGGAAGAGTTTCAGGTTCTTCATTACAAACAAACTTGTTTTAGTCTTCTGGTTCTTTTATGCTTTCGTTATCATTTTTATCTGCAAATTCATCTACTCTAACATTTGCACTTTCAATTATTTTGTTAGAGGATTTGTTAAGACATTTATAAGCCTTGCTTTTGGTAGAATACCCTAAAAATATTCCTTCTTCACCTTTGGAGTCAAGCTTTCCATTTCTATCATCTTTCAAAATATAACATTGACTTCCAAAAATTTTGAAGTAACTTACATTGGGTGTGTATCCATACCATAGCTCATAGGGTGTCTTATTGGTGTCTTTCTTCAATTGAACTCTGTTCAATGTGTAGAAATCAGTACTGACAGCTTCTCTCCAAAATGTTTGAGTGGTGTCTTTTTTAATCATCAATGTTCTGGCATAATCAACAATGGATTTGTTCCTTCTTTCAACAATCCCATTTTGTTGTGGTGTTCTTGGTGTAGAAACCTGTCTTTGAATTCCATGCTCATTGTAAAAGTTAGTGAACTCATCATAAATAAATTCTTATCCTCTATCTGATCTTAAGCATTTCATTTCCTTACCACTATTTTTTCTACAATATCTTTATACCATTTAAACATTTTAAATGCTTCTGATTTCTCTTTTAAGAACATAATTGTCATCATTCTAGAATAATCATCAACAAAGAGAATGAAGTTGTAGACACCCTAAATTGTCCTTTTTCATTTCTATATTAATTTAATTAGTATTGCCTATAACAATATAGTTAATTCTTATAGATTAACTATATTTGTTATATTCGACTATTTATTTAATTTTATTAA
>MU226930.1:959584-977789 GCA_018584345.1 Thuja plicata | reverse complement strand
TCTTATGAGCATTAGATCATCTAGATATTACATGTTAGGTAATGTAAATCAATCTTAGTTTATTTCATCTTGCATCTTCATTCTAGATTCACTATTGCATTCTCAATCTTCATCATGTGAAGCTTGGAGCAAGTTTCTCATACTTGTCCTCAATCCCTTCACCATCATCTAGCTTGCATCATAGTGAGATTTTATTGCATTGTGTTGGGAGAGCACACCCACAAAATCTCTAAGAGTAAATCAAACAAGTCTTGGGTGCACTTATTTTAGCTCATCGGAGGTTGCAGTGAAAATGTAGTTGTATTTCAAGTTCTTTACATGCTTTGATTTATTAGTATATCTTGTGTTTGCATGTTTTGACTTGCTGTGCAGCTGCAGGTATTTTCATTGCATACAGAAGTATATATCACCATAGCAACTCTTTGTTCTCATTGGTCCACATAGATTAGTATGGAATTATTCTAGAATGGAATTAGATGTGTAGGTTTTTCTCTTGAAACTAGACTTTGTCATTTTACCTTTTTGACAGTTCTTACACATGACATGGTCAGGCTTTGACATGCTCGGTAAGCCTCTTACTTTCCTTTTATTTATTATCCTAATCATGTTGTCAAAATTTACATGACATAACCTTTTATGCCACAACCATATGTATTCATTTATAGCCATTAAATAAGTGGTGTTAATATCATCAAGATAGAATAGGTTACCTTTTGTCTATTCACTAGTTCCGATCAACCTTCCCGATTCATTAAAGATCTTTACCTTTTTGTTCTCAAATGCAACTCGGTGACCTGTGTTATTCAACTATGAAACACTCAATATATTATAGTTAAATCATTTTACCTAGTATGCATTTTCACATCTGATCATATTATTCAACATTATGGTTCCTTTACCTTCCACCACACAAGGTAATTCATTACCCATTCTTACTGATCCACCATTATAATTCTCAAAAGTTTCAAACTTTTCTTTATCTCTAGTCATGTGGTGAGTATATAGCCACTATCAATAATCTAGACATCATTTTTACTAACCTTACATATGAGTGTAGTTTCAACATACCTTTCCTCTTCGTCTGAATCATCCTTCATAGCAACAAATACCACCTCAATATCTTCAATAGATTCGGTGTCAGTATTCTTAGCTTTGTTCTCAGCTAGGTAACAATATTTCTTCCCCTTGTCCTTGTAGTATTGGGTATCTCTTATGTTAGATTTTTGGTTGCTTCAGTAATATATGTCATCACCTCTGTCAAACTTCTTTTCATATGATCTATCATTGTTTCTGTCTTCTTTTCTTTTGTTTGGACATCTAGCAGCAAAGTGTCCAATCTCTTTACAATTAAAAAATACCAATGGTAATTTACCTTTGTATCTACCTTTGCCTCTCTGCAATCTTCTAGACATTAGTGCTTTAATCTCATCAATTTCTTGGTCATCACTATCACTTTCACTATCATTTCTCATAGTGTTTTTATGACTTGACTTACTTATTTTCAAAGAAGATTTGAATGCAGACTCAATAAATGGTAAGACATTGTTGTCAAATTTGTTCATCTCAAATGAAATAAGTCTACCAACCAAACTATCTAGACTGACATTGTTATTTTCTAATACTCTCATTTATTATATAGCAGATACTCTAATAGCATAAATAGATAGTAAGATTCTTGGGATTTTACTTACCACTGTTTCTTCTTCAAGTACACCTCCAACTCCTTAGATAGCATTGACTACCTCTTTGATTTTACAGTTGTACTGAGAGATGTTTTCTCCTTCTTTCATTCTACGGTCATCAAATTTCCCTCTTAGGCTTTATTCCTTATCTCTTAGCACATTTCCATCTCCTCCATGTACTAGCTTCAATTTGTCCCACATTTTCTTTGCAGTGGTGCATGTTTTGACATTTCAAATTCAGTATCAAAGAAAGAGGAAGCAAGTTCTATCATCATAGAATTGTGCTCATGCTTTTCTCTCAATTGATCAAGTGTGTGAGGTCCAGTAGGCAACACATATTCAATATACAAGTATTGAGTAACATCATTTCCAATACCTAATAGGTGGAGTATTATCCTTCTTCACCATGATGTAAATTTGTCCTTGTTCAACTTAGGCACATCTCGTTTTCTCATCTTGTGATATTTTTCTTGAGTTGTAAAACTGCCTTTCTAAGCACACAAACTCTGATACCAATTGTTAGAATAACTGAGATGGGGATGAATCAGTGGCCTCAAAAAAAATCCAATGAATCAACTCAAAAAATTTATACCAAAAATATAAAGCACTAGTTATCTTTAGTCCTACAAGATGTATGCCCTTAAATTATCTTATCAAATAACTACTGCTCGGAGTCCACTGTTAAACCTTATTCTTAAGCTTTACCAAATAGCAATCTAGCCTTTACCAAAATATAGTAAATAACTTAGTGTTTACCGATCAATCCTATTTTAGTAATGTGTAAAGAAAAACATTAAAATAATGAACCATAAACACATTTGACACATGGATTTTTAACATGGAAACCTTGTTAAGGGAAAAACCACTTGGGACCAGTAACCCAAAATTTTCACTCTTCTGAAGTGAGCTCGGTGAAGGGACAACCCTGTTAAAGGTTACAAATACACTGTTAAGTGCAACCTTGTTAGAGGATTTAAATATAATAGTTTGACACTTGATATCTGGCATTTCACTATGCTATCTTCATGAGAAACTTTTTGATACTCCTTGGGATGTATCTCAATATATAAAGGATAGTTAAATCCCACTCTATTAAGAGATTTTCTGAATCAATGGCTAAACTGAAATAGTATATGATCTGTTCATATATACAACTTAAACTTGTAGATGTTCAGATCTATTGTAAGCTCATAATTCCTTTATGATCTTTCTTTCATTTTTGTTCCTTTTCTCCACTTCTTTCTTCTCGGTGATTTTGTTGCTTCTCTATTGCTCGGTGTCTGCAAAAATCTTTAGCTCTCTTCTTCAGCTTGTTTGATCAGGACTATATGAAGTCTTCTTCACCAGTATTCTCTTTAGCATCCTCTTCTATATTCACCCCTAATTCATAAATAATTATTTTTTCTCTCTTATAGACATGATTTCACCATTTCTAGGTCTTTGTCTTTCTTGTTCTTGACGTGATCCGTAAATCTCGCCATTCTTTCTTTAATGCTTACTTTAGTTTTATCCCGCAGATTTACTGTAATAATACTATCTTTAAAACTCTAGCTTATCTCTAGCTTTTAACTTGTCGATGAAAAAAATGTTATCAACTAGTTAACTCCATATTTAGCTCCTACCAGCTAAGTCTTTTTTCATTTCTGAACTTTAGTTATTATTGGTGTTTAACTCTTTGTTACCTCAGTCTTGACTTTAGTTGTCCTTGAGCATCTCTATTCGTCAGGATTGTCTGTCTGTCAGGAAACAATATGACTTTCAGTTATGCTTGGTTATCTTTTTGGTTATGCTCGGTATTTCTTTCTCGGGTAACTTGCTTGAGTATCACTGTACTCTTCTCTTGGGTTCTCTATCCGTCGGGGTGCACTGTCCGTCGGTGTTTGTTGTCACTTGGTGTATACTAAAATTTTATGCATTACTGATAACATAACCTTTATTTCTTTGGTTCTTTGAATTCTTTGACATTATTTATCTAACCAATCAAATTATATCAAGTTGACATCAATGACAATACAATACATTAACTGATTTTATGTCTTGCATTAACTTTCTATAGCTCAGTGATCATCAACTTAACATCTTCAAACATTCAATCAGTTATAGTTCATCATCGACTTGTGGGGTAATGTGTTGGAGGATGTGGAAATTTCAACTTGGGTGGATGGAGGGATAGGAGACTCATAAGGCTTAGGACATTGAGGTATGTGTTGATTTGGATGGGATGGTGGTGGGTTCATGACTTGAGGGGATTGCACAACTTGATTTTTGGATTTATACTTCTCTGCTAGTCCTTGGATCCAGTCAATGGAAAAGGTAGTGTGGGATGGGGATGATGTAGGATTTGGAGGATTGGGATTATTTGGAGGATAACGATTATGCTTTTGGATATGAAGTTCAAAATGTGGGGGATTAGGTGGAGGATTGGGATTAAGGGATATGGGAATTATTAATTTTGACAAATGGGGAAGGACACATGTCTTCAAAGGAAAGCTTTTTCTTTTGACCCCCATTTTTGTAGGATAAGGACAACGTTTTGGAGTTCTTGAATCTCTTGGGCAAGGTGGCTATAGAGGGAATCATGTCTTGTTGAAGGATTATGAGATGCATTTCCCTTGTCAAAGGTAGAGGAAATAATAAGAAATGGTAGATGAATTTGGATTGGATATGATGTGTTGATGATTGATTTGGTAGTTGGGTTGGATTGGAGGTATGACTTGAGGATCAGGGTTTAGCACTTTAAAGTCCTCAACCATTTTGTGAAACCAATCCATATTCATGATGTTTGGATGAGGGGTTTTGGAATTGGATTAGAATATGATGTGGATGAAGATTTAGATTAAGAGTGGATGAAGTGAAATATTTGAGGATGGATGAAATATGATGTTAGGACTTAGGAGCAATGTTTGGAATTTATTTTGATTTAAGAGGGAAAGGCCTCAAGGAATTTTATTTGATTTATTTTGATTTTATTTTATTTTGATTTGACTTGGATATGAGGGCAAGGCCTCAAAGTTGGATTTGATTATTATTTGGATTTAAAGGTTTGAGACAAACCCAGGTGAAATAAGACCCTATGATGGTGCAAACAAACGATTGATTTGGATGATGATATATTCTTCTACTTGGAGATATACTTATGATACCGAGAAAAATAGGATATGACTAAGAGAATTAAATAGTTGAGACGGACTTATGTTCTCAAAGCAATATGATTCAAATAGATGTTTGCTAATGATCAAGGTCTATGAAAAACTTTGATAAATCTTTCAACCTACGATTTGAGATGAAAATCTTGATGAAAGTGTGAAATATGAAGTTTGATTTGATGTGGTTCAATCCTAACTATGGTTGGATGTGGGTCAATAAAGATAAATAGGATTAAAGTCCAAGGATTGTGATGGTGATCCTAAGCCAAAATTAGAAGATTTTATGAAAATTGGAATTAGAGGGTGATGTGGATTTGAAGATTTGAATGAAGAATGGATGTGTTTCAGAAGACAGGTGAGGGATGTTTGAAGAAAATAGAATAATAAAGGGGTGATTGATTTTGGATGAAGAGGAAGATGAATTGGATTAATATTGGATAAAAATATAGGAGGTTGACAAGTGGATTGAATTAGAAGAATTATGATGTGGTTAAGTTGGATGAAAGATGAATGATTAGATTGGATTAAGAAAGTGAATGTTGATGTAGATTAGAAGAATGATTAGGATGAAAGTGATTAGATGAGGATTAGGACCTTGATTAAGTGATTAAGAAGATGATGAAATGATTAGGATAAGATGGAATGATTTAGAATAAGTGATTAGGATGATTAAGAATAATATAGATGACTTAGAAGAAGTGATAAGGATGAAGGGAATAATTAGAATGAAGAAGGAAGAGATTTAGGATGATTATGGATGATTAAGATATGGTGAATAGAATGATTAAGGATGATTTGGATTTAGAGGAATGTTTTTGTTTGATTAAGAGGGTTATTAGGATAAGAATTATGATGATGATGAAGAGGTAAGTAGATTTAGGTTGATGTAGAGATGATGATGTAGGATTTTGACTAATTTTGGGCTATTTTAGGTCAATTTGTTCATTGGAAAGAACTAATTTTCAACATTCATCAAAGGCATTGAGTATGCTAAGTATACCTTGACTCACATTTTGGACATAATTGATAGTTATTGAAGACACGCATCTGAAAAATAGTCCTACAAGGGACAAAGCAACCATGCAAGAGACAAGCAATTTTGACTTTGGGGAATTTTGATACAACTTTGATATTTTGTTTGTGTATGTTCAAGTGGCCCTTTCAAACCACCTACATTTTTACATGGTTTAATACATTGAAGATAGTACAAATAGTAGCTACCTTAAGGAACTGGATTTGCATGACATATTATAGGCTCATTGCTTGGTAGTCCTTCAGCTCACACAGCAGTGTCACCCCCGAAAGGGCGCCCATGTTTTTTCCTTTTTCCAGGTATTGTTGACGTGCTACGAAGATCTCTTTCGCAACATAATAACCTGGAACATGTATGATGGGAATCTTGGGGGAGAATCTTCCCTCCCCTTACACTATAATAAGTCACCATTCAGAGGTGAATCGGGTAGACTACTAATTTATAGTTGCTAGTAAAATTTGTGGTGTCCCCCCAATTGGTTTGTATGTGTGTGAGACACTTAAGTCTCTAGTGGACCATGTTGGCTCCTTAGGTACTATTTTCCCAATCTAAAATATCATCCACACAACATGCCCGAGCTTGGTGGGATTGAAACAAGTTTTTGTTCATTGTCTCATTTCTATACTGGTCGGGGTATTTTTACCAGTTTGAGGTCATCCTCTAAAGGGGAAGCACACCCTCTAGAGAGGCCTCACTAGAAGCTAGATTAAGCTATGATTTCTCTTCACCCAAGTTCCACGAAGGCAAGGGGAGAGGATATGGCTATAGTTTAATCATAGCGTCACATAAATTAAGAGATCTATCTAATGGAAAATAGCTTATAAGAAGTATTGAAAAATACTTCTTAAAACACATCAAGAAGAGTTTGTTTTCCAAATTTAACCTAATTAGAGAAACTAAGTTTGATTTACTTAAGAAAATGACACAATAGTATGGTTAAGCATGCAAGTTCAATTTATTTCCCACACATCAAGAAGGAAAGCATGTAAGAAAGGTGTGATTGTTTTTCCTTAAGTCATTCAAGAGTTTGTGAGATTCATTTCTTTATGCATTCAAGATTGGATATGATTGATTTTTTTAAGCAACATGCATTCAAAGACTAGTGTTTAAAGCATACAAGTTCATTCCCAAAATCCATTAAAATCCAAGGAAACCTGTATGAAAAATATTAGTAATCTTAAAGTCTTCAACCCTGCAATGCTGCAAAAAGACAAATAGATTAGTAACACTTGAAACCAGCAAAAATAAATGTTTTATGTGATAGGGCCAAGACATAAGGTTACAATCAATAGTCCACTAGACTCATGCTGGAGACAATATGTTGATTCCTGAAATTTGGCTAAGTTTGAAATTTCCTAAAAACCCTCAAAAACTAGAATATGTATCTTAAATCCTATGAAGCTGAAGCCACTCTCAAACATCCGTAAATTATATACATAAAATGTAAGTATAAGAAAGGAATATTATGTAACTTATACTTAAATGTTACATTTTATGTATGTTGTTGATGCTAAAATTGGCCTTAAGGACACACAAGAATCTTTAAAAAATCACCCAAAAGAGACCCATGTTCTGGAACTAGTTGCAAAATAAAAAAGGGATGAGAAGATAATACTAGGTTACAGATGAAGATCTTCCTAGATGACCATTCATACGAGCAGATGACAATCTCCTAGCGTAGATGATCGTTTAGTGCAAACGACCATTCTTAAGTGCAAATGACCATTCTTAAGCACAGATGAGCATTTGTAAGCGCAGATGAAAGTCTCCTAACGTAGATGACCGATTGTAAGTTGAGACAACCATTTAGCACAGATGACCGTTCTTAAGCGCAAACGACCATTCCAGGGTGGAGATGACTCTACGTGATGGTTTCCAAAATGTTGTAGAAAGTTTGAAAGTTTTTTTAAATTTTAGGGACATGGGTCCCACTAGGCATGCCAAAATGTATATGTTGGAAACCTACCTGTTGGGAGCATGCTCAGATATGAAAATGTTAGAGATATACATCAAATAATCTAAATTAACATATCAAAAACATGCTTCAAAAAAAGGCTTCCACCATAACCTCTGATGAGCCAAACAAGGGCACCCAAGCCTTGTTGATTTGCTCTTAGAGAGGAATGTGGGTGTTCTCCCAACACAAAATATAAATCCCACTTGATTTCTTACTTGCTATAGAGTGAATCCTACAATGAAAACTAATGGAACGTGATGAAGAGCTCAATAACAAGTATGAGGAACTTGTCTCAAGCCTTCACCAAATGATGAAGATGAAAATGCAAAACTAAGCTAGAGTGATATGCAAGATAAAATGAAAGTAAGATTCATTTCCATTATCCTAGCATATGATATCTATATTTAACAATGAACTTTATGAAGCATGGAAATAAACTATGAAATCCTTGAGCAATACTAACATGATAACATTGCATAAAATGAGAGATCATTTGCAAGGAGTGAGGCCTTCTATTTATAGATTTTTGGGGGGCTTGGATGAGGTGGATCACATATGGAATCCACATAGGTGCCACATAAAGGACACATAATCCATGCAAGAGGCCAAGTTTTCTCACACATGTGTGATCAACTTGAGATGTGATGGGTCAATGTGTACTTGAAGTACACATGTAAGAGATCTTGTAAGAGGTGTGTAAGAGGTGTCATAGTTTTTATCCAATGAAACACTTTTGGAAAGTGTAATAAAGTGTCATCAAGGTTGCAAGAAACATTGTTGACACCAAATTAGTATTATTTGAAATGTCAAATTTTGGAAATTTTCTCACACATGTGTGAGAAAATAATTAGGACTAATGGGTGCAGGAATCTTAAAAATTAGCCTAATTAACCTTAGTTAATTAGTCACTAGACTTATTTGGTGAGAGTGATGTGAGGTAGGGTAGGATCTAGGTTTAAATTTAAATTAATCTAAATTAGATTTAGATTAATTATGGTTTAGAAGAATATTAGCATGTGAGGGAATAAATAAATAAAATTTATTTAAAGAGGGATTTTGTGGAGAATCATATTAAATGAATATTTAATATATTAGGGAAAAGGTATATAAATTAAATTTAAATACTATAGAAGATAAAAAAAATTTAATTAAATAAATTTAATTAAATAGGTAGGAGAATATAAAAATAATAATTAACTATAATGTTATAGGGGACTGATTCTCGATGAAAAAATGGCTTTGCTTTTGCATACGAATTGTTGCATTTTCTCAACTGAGTCTCTGGACTCCCAGATCTGGGGCTTCTCAAAGATAAAATATGCTCAAGGAAATTGTTTTTCTCTGTTGCTCAAAATTATTACGCTGCCTTTGGTTTGCTTTCCTCTTAGGGATTTACGAATGAACCTGCGACCTCTTCCCCTAGGGCTCCTCCTAGGGTTTTCCTGCAGGAGAGGCTCACTCCAGAACCGAATGATCAATGGATTCCTGCCCATCTAAAAAATTCTAGAAGGGCTCACCAGCATAACAAATCCACATTTTTATCCTCTCTCCCTTGGATACCCTCTTTCTCCTTACCCATTAAGAATAGCTTCATAAGCCTGCGCCCTCTAGATACTGAACGTAATCTCAATCCCAATAAATACTCTCCTCCTCATAAGTGAATCAATGAAAACAAAAATCCATTGAAACCTACCTGGGTACCTCATCCGTATACCTCCTCTCATGAAAAAAAAACCCTTAAACCCATAGAAATGTTGTCCTCTCCTCAAACTCCTTACTTCTCACCACATTGCAGAAACCACATTATAACCCCATCTTTGACTGATAGGGCTTCCCTTTCTCTACAATGATCTCCTCCCACTTTCCCACCCAAGTGTGCATTCTATACTCCCCCTCATTGTAGAAATGAGCTCTATTCCAATAAGGTTCTGGCAGAGGAGGCTTTGTCCTTGATAATCGTTGATGGCTTAATAGAAAAAATGCGGGATATTTGTGCATCTCTTGGTGTGATTTGCAGATGGAATGGAGTGGGCTCCCCTGCTGAAATTATTGTGTCATGGCTAGAATGACACTTGTAAAATAAGGTAAGTATTTTTCTTCTCCTATAAAACTTCATCTTTATGATCTCTAGAAACAAAGAAACTAAAGAGAAACTGCTCAGGGAAGGTTTCCCTAGTTATAAAAACATAAATTTTACATTTCTTGATTGAGTTCCTTTTTTTAATCCACTTAATTTAATAGATTTCTTAGTTGAAAGAATCATTTTGCTAAAAAAATTGTCGGTGGAATTCCTAAATGATGAAATCCTTAGAAAAATTGGTAACTTATACAGAAAATTTGTAGGGTTTGTAGATTCAAAAGTTATGCATTCTGGAAAAGCTATTATTTTTAGGGTGAATCTGGAAATTAAAATTATTAAACCTTTAGACATTCAAGGCAAATCCTCGATCCATAGAATCAATGCAATTATTTCCTACAAAAACCTAGACATAGAGGCACCTGTTGCGGCGAATTGTGTCGATTTGCCCTTACATACAATTTTTTCTGGAAATACTTTGGGTATTCTTGATCTTTCTAAACCCTATAAGCTTAATGTTACTTTCTCTGAGGTAAAAGGTGGTTTCCTTCTCTCTCAATCTAAACCACCAAAGAAAACCAATTCCCCTCTACATAACCCCCCACAAAATAATAATCCTGTTACTAATTGCCCTAATTATAACCCTTGTGAGACTCTTTTCTGCCCTTCAGAACCCCTATCTGAGCACCTTGAGCCCACTTCTCCTTGTGATGTATTACCCGAAGCTATAGAAACCTCCCTATCAGCACTAAAAATGAAACCTTCTACCATGATTATAAGTCCTTCAAATCCATAAATATTGATCCAGCCCTCCATTACAACAACTCTCCTAGGCAAGACAACCACTGAGACTACTTTGATTCCCCAATCGGAGTGCTCTATCTTAGTGGCTGCAGGGGAAATGGTTTACCTGCCTAGGTCATCCCTAAAGGGCCTTTCCCAAAAAAATGAGAACACAGATAAAGAAAGAATTTGGGAAGAAGTTAGGATCATTGCTAACTATATTGGAGAATCCCTAATCGATAAATTGTTGGATCACTTCTTAGACAAGATCTGTGACAAAGAGGAATTAGTTTTGCAAAGGAAACACCTCATTAAACAAATTAAGAGAGTTGATCATGAGGAAGGAGAAATAGGATTAGAAGAATGGTTAGTTAATCTAGAAAATCAAGAATTAGCTAATCCTAAATCCTTGGGCATTGTTGTAAAAAAAGACAGTCGCAGTTCCCTGGATTGTGAAAAGACACCAAAGAAGAGGGGTAGAAAACCAAACTCTAAACTCAGGAATTTGGCTGGCAAAGAAATAGGATAGATCAAGATAACAACGCTTCTGAATGCTAGGAAGGGGAAGTGCCTTCCCACGAAGCCATGAATGTCCTTACTTGGAATGTTAGGGGCATGAATGCCCCTAACAAGTAGTGGATTATTAAGCGCTGCATAAATAATTCTAAATCAGACATAATCTTTATTCAGGAAACTAAAATGGATAAGACAGAAATATTAAATTTTAAAAATCTATTAGGATTTAGAGATATTGAAGCCTCCCCTCCTATTGGGGCATCTAGGGGCTTTCCAATCATCTAGGATCTGTGGGGCCTCTCAATCAGCATTATAGAAAGCAAAAAATCATGGATGTGTGCAAGAGTCAAAAGTTTCAGAAATAATCTAACTTTCAACATCGTTAATGTATATGGACCAATTCGAAAAAAAGATAAAATTATAGTCTGGAATGAAATTGAGACTTTCCTTAACCTTGTTTCGAATGAACTTTGTCTTATTGGAGGATATTTCAATGTGATCACCAAAATTACTGAAAAGAGAGGAGGCAGTAGCATACTCCCGATGGCAGAAAATAATTTCATTAGATGGAAGGAAAGGTTATCTCCCCTTGAAATCCCCACTAAAGATAATTCCTTCACCTGGAACAATAGGAGATGTGGTTTTTGCAATATAGTGGAAAAATTAGATAGATTCTTTCTCAGAGGAAGCCTTATTGATTCCAACCACACCTTTCAGCCAAAATCCTTCCTATCTCTAGCTCTGATCACTTTCTAGTGCAGCTTTGCATTCTTATGGAAACTAAACCAAAAAATTGCCCCTTCAAATTAGAACAAGAATGGCTTTGGGGTCCTAACTTCCTGAATCTGATAAAACAATGGTGGAATGAACCTAATTTGAAAGTATCCAAGATCTACATTGTAGTAAATAAGCTAAAAATTATCAAACGAAAATTGCTTGAATGGAACTTTGAGAAATTTGGAAACATCTTTCAATCAAAACTGAGACTTGAAGAAGAGCTAAAGATAATCAACTCTCAGGTTATACAGGAACGTATGGATGAAGATCTCTACCTGAAAGAAAATAATCTCCCCTCAGAATTTGAGGAAATTTTTGCCAAAGAAGAAATCTTTTGGAGACAGCTATCTAGGGAAACTTGGCTAGAAGTTGGTGATAGGAATACAAAAACATTTCACAATAGTACAAAACAGAGAAGAACCACCAAAAAAAATTCAAGTATTAATGATGCATTAGGATAGAAGATTGAATATCCTAAAAAGATAGCATATGAAACAGTCCAATACTTTAACAATATCCTCAACAACTTTGATAGCTCAAATCTAAACAAACAAACAAACTGATCTACTAAAAAATATTCCTAAAATTATAACAAAACAACACAAGAAATTGTTGTCAGAAAAGTTCTCGATTAAAGAAATCAAAGCAACACTTATGCAAATGAACCTAGACAAGTCTTCGGGCCCAGATGGATTCTCTGCCATTTTCTTTCAAAAAAATTGGGACTTCATTGGGAAAGAGATTATGGATGCCCTTGAAGGAGTTAGAAATTCTGGCCAAATATTGAAAGAATTTAATAACACCTTCATTTCTCTCATCCCTAAAAAAGAGAAACCTGAGAGCCTAAATGACTTTAGACCTATAGCACTTTGTAATACGCTATGTAAATTACTAACTAAAACCATGACTCTGAGACTTCAAAAACTCATCCCTCTGATCATTAGTGAGGAAAAAACTAGATTTTTTTGGGAAGATCAATCTTCGACGGAGTTATCATAGCCAACAAAGCCATCCATTCTATCCAAACAAGTAAAAAATTGAGTATGCATATCAAGATAGATATAAAAAAGGCTTATGATAAGGTGGATTGGAGATTTCTCTGCAAGTGCTTAGAATCCTTTGGATTTTCCAAAAGTTGGATCAACCTGATTTTTGCATGCATATCCACCCCCATGATCTCAATCCTAGTTAATGGGTCCCCAGAAGGTTTCTTCAACATCTCCAGATGTTTGTGGTAGGGCGACCCTATTTCCCCCTTTTTATTCATCATCATGGTCGAAGCCTTGGGGCACTCTATCTCAAAGGAAAGAGAGATGGGCTCTTTGGAGGGTATAGCTATAACTAACAACCTGGATCCAGTTTCTCACCAACAATTTGTAGATAATACAATGCTATTTGGGGTGAGCAATAGAACAGAAGAAAGATCCTTTGCAATAATTTTGGACTCTTTCTCCAAGGTGTCAAGCTAATAAATTAACAAGAATAAATCTGAAATCTTCTTTTTTAACACTGATTTCAAGATGGAATTTGACATCTGCAGAATCATAAATTTCAAACAAGGTATACTCCCTTTTAAATACTTAGGTCTTCCTTTAGAGAAAGGGACTAGAACCTTAGATACATGGAACCCCATGATAGACAAGATTAAAAGAAAAATACTCTCATGGAAAGGAAGATGGATTTCCTCAGTAGGAAGAGAAACCATGGTCAGATCAATTATGGAAGCTATGCCAATCTACCAGCTCTCGTGCATCCATCTTCCTTCAAACAAATAGAAAGAATTAAATAAACACCTAAGGAATTTTTTTTGGCAAGGAAGCAGGGATAAGAACAAAATCCCTTTGATCTCCTAGGATAAAGTTTGTTTCCCTAAGGATGAGGGAGGTGCTGGTCTGAAAAACATTGGTCCCCAAAGGAAAGCCCTGGGTGCTAACTTAATTTGGAGAATGTATAGAAGCCTAGAATCTAAGCGGGCTAAGATTCTGACTTCAAAATATTTATCTGAAAAATCCCCCATTAACATTATTAGAGAAAGTCACCCCCCTAAAGTTTCTAAAATTTGGAATTTTATGTTGGATTGTCAACACATCATCATGAACAAAGTTACTTGGAACCTAGGTTCTAGTGAAGAAGCTTTATTCTGGTTAGACTCTTGGGGAGGCTATGATATCTTGGAAAAAGAAGTTAACAATCCAGCAATCAAGGCTCGCTTAGAATCAAGGGTTGGGACTCATTTTTGAGATTATATTTCCTTCAATGGGGAAGAATGGGTATGGAAATCTTTTAAAGAGACAGGTTTAACAGCTATCAAGGAAAATTTATTAACATACACACTCAATAACCAGAGAATAACACTAAATAATGATAAGGATAGGTTGGTATGGGATGGTTCAAAAAATGGAGAATACAATACTAGAGAGGGATACAACCTCATTATCAAACATTATAAAAGACCAAAGACTGACATTCCCATAAACTTATGCTAGAAAAAAAATTGTCTCCCTAAAGTTGGCTTCTTCTCTTGGCTAGCCCTTAGCTATAGACTCCTCACTACAAAAAGATTCAAAAAAATGGGGTTCTCTAGACCCAGCAGATGCTCTCTCTGTGAAAACCAGAAAGAAGACATAGATCACATTTTCCTTAATTTCCCCTACACTAATAATTGTTAGAAATGGCTCTCAAAGAATTTAGGTTGGCTCTCGGCATTCCCAAATTCCCTCTTAGAAATGCTTCAAGGATGGCCTGCAATCAAAAAGAAGAGTATCTATGCAAACTTATGGGTGGTGGCTCCTTCTATTCTTATTTGGGAAATTTGGAAAGAAAGAAACAGGAGAATATTTAAGAGAAATTGGACTACAAGCAAATTATTAACAAAATTGAAGTAGTTGTCATAGAAACTATAAACTCTAAAAATTCTAAATTACAAATGGAGGATCTCCACATGAGTCATTGGGATGAAAAAATGTGTGGAAATTGGATTGGCCTTTCTCTACCAACCTTTATTGGAGCAGGATATCCTGAGAAGGCCCTAAAAAAGAAAGAATGCAAATGGTCCCCACCCATAAACGGTTGGTTCAAGCTAAATTTTGATGGGGCATCCAGAGGCAACCCTGGGAAAGCAGGGATTGGTTTTTGTATTCACAACAGAAAGCGTACATAAATTGCATCTTTGGCTGCCCCCATTGGATTTGAAACTAATAATTGGGCTGAAATGACAGCTCTAGTGAGAGGTCTTCAAAAATGAAAAAAACTTAGGTATAGAGAATTTGGAAATTGAAGGGGATCTGCGATTATTATAAATGCCTTAAGGAAAGGGAATACACCAAACTGGAAACTAAATTCCCTCCTATCTCAAGCTCTAACCTTATGTCAATCATTCAAAAAGATAACCATGAATCACATCTATCGAGAAGGAAATTTAAGGGTAGATGAATTGGCTAACCTAGGGGCAGATGGCATCATCCTATTGTAAGATTTACGCTTTGCAGAAGCCCAAAACCGGTTAGAACACCCTTCTATCAAACTCCCACATATAAACATATAATTATATATACTTACACTTATATATTTATATATAGGTATGTATGTAGGTATGTATGTATGTATGTTTGTAAGTAAGTATGTATGTATAAATATTAAAACCCATGCATCAAACACACAAACTTATCAAAATATACACATATATACATTTGTATAGATATAAACACACATATAAATATATCTATATATAGATATTTATATATATACATATATATACAATTATTTATATATATATATATACATATATATATATATATATATATATATATATTATTTATATATATATATATATATATATATATATTCATATACACATACAGTTAATTTATGTCTGCATATTAGTATGTTAGTATGTTTCCCCTATACCAATGTAATTGTATGCAGACATTTAAACATTTGTATACATACATATAAATCCCCATTGGTATATTAATGTAAATCTCAGATGGGAAGGAAATTGAGCATCGCATCTAATTAATAGGAAAGTAATGAACAATTAGATAGCATGGGAGACCTTAGTAGAAGGTTCTACTCTATGTCAAGAGTTAGGAATCATTAGGCCAGATAAGAAAGGCGCTTGAGCTTTAATCGCCAATATCATTAGGACTGGTTCTCTTCTAAATTGGAAACTAGATTTTAACCCATCATTAGCGAGGGAGTTATGTGGCTCCCTTGTGTGGACATAGCCAATCAGATTTACAGGAAAGGGAATTATCGAGCAAATGATAATATAATCAAAATATGAATACTGGAAGTTCAATAAATCAGAGTGTATAGGCAATAAGATTAAACATGTAATAAAATATATGAAGTATAAACCCCTATATGAACTAACAACTCATCATAGGTAGTCATGATCTTAATTCCAATCCTTATAGATTTAATCGAGTTAATTGTACTCCACCCCCTTTCTCCCTTACGCTCTTATGATTACAATGCAATCGTATTAAGGAGCATGTATTTCATTATCCTTGGGGTACCACCTCACCTAATAAATCTTTGATCAAGGATTTTATCACGAATATAGAAAGGTATGCAATTAAAGAAGGAAAGGATGTACTTATGTTAATTGCTTACATGTCTATCCTTCTACGAGTAATTAGATTAAATTAAGTAATAAATGTTCCATCCCTAGGTAATTGCGATCTGATGGGTGAGTCTAGGGATTTTTCCCAAACTCCTATAAAAGTAGGAATTAGTTTTCTCTGTGATCATTATCAAGAGACATCAGAAAGATCAAACTGTTAAGGCAGGATCGGAAAGGATGAAATATGGGCTCATTACGTGTGTGCTTTTGGACAACTGAGCCATGGCATTTTGCGGACCCATCAAGCCTGAGAGATGGAATAAGATATTGAATCGCATCCCAGAAGCTGCTAGAAGATCTTTGGAAGAGGGATTAGGGGATGACCACTTTGATAATGCCTTCACTTTCTGTACTAATGGAAATATTGTGGATCTCTTTATATCTTTGGAGACTTTTGCAGGTTTCAACAAAGTAGAAATTATGGAAGTAACTCAGATTATCTTTGTCGAAGACATTTTGGGGGTTTTAGATAAAATGGTTTACTGCATCAACAATCAACGATGCAAACAGAACGAGACAAGTTAAAGGATATACCAAACTGCCAAAGGGTGTCAATGTTTATTTTGAAATATGAAAAAGTTTTTGATACCCACTGGCCAGAGATGAGAAGGAATCTGGACTTTTAGTTCAAAGAACTTCTGAAAAAAGATATGGACAAAGAGTGGCTCCTCAAGTACTAGCGGGATGAGGGCTATTAAATTCTGGAGGTACTTGAAAACACAGAGATATAGAACTTCCCCATTGTTGCCCCATCAGTGAAGAAATGCTCAAAATAGATGAAGGAAACAATCGAGGATGTGGCCATAATAATTATTAAAAAATGTGAAGGGGAATGGAGTTGTGATTTGCTTCATAAGGAATAAATACAAAATTACAGAATAGGTGAGATATACTAGTTTTTTGTTAATAGTATGATAATATTATAGGGTAAGAAATAGAAGCCCTAAAAGGTTTAGTAAGACATTTTCAAAAAAATTAATATGGAATAGGACTGTGGTAAGAAGACGTCAAGGAATTCTAGTATATAAGTAACAAACTCTGATATTATATATATAAATGATGCATACTAAAGGTTTTACTAATTTTGGTTTTTGATGAGAAACCTTCATGCTTATTTTAAAAACCCCTAAGATCTGTCTGAAAGGATTTTGCTATTTTCAAATGTGCTAAGAATCATTCGCAGGGACTAAATGTTTTATCTTATTACTAGTATAGTTAATTGTCTAGTACTAATGGCACAATGTATGTGCATGATGAGGTATATGCATATCAATTTTTGTCATGGAATTAGCGGTGTGTGAATTTTTGTATGTGAATGGATTTGTGGTAGAGAAGACTCTAGGAAATGTAACAAGTAATTTACCCAAGAGACTCTTCATTTGTACCCCATCTCTCTATGGCGGTACACTAGAGACTCTGAGAAAGGGAAGTCAAGGAAGAAGGCCAGTAGGAAAATATAGAAAAACAGCTTGGATTGACAGCCGCTAAAATATGCATCCTTTTCCAGACTTGGAAAAGGATAGCATCTACAGTATACAAAAATAGTAATAGGGTAATTATCTTTATATATACATAATAGAAACTGTAATAGGTTCATCATATATATA
>MU226930.1:929113-957244 GCA_018584345.1 Thuja plicata | reverse complement strand
TATATATATATAAACATTGACATATTCAAATTTATATGTAAAACCCTTTAAATCGCTAAATTAACAAAGGTCAAAACAAATAACAGCCAAGCATACATCTACACTAAAAATGATCTAACTTAAAATGGATTATCAGAGCATATACATTAATTTTAAGCACATTAGCTTACAAATGGATTGTCAGAGAAACTTCTTAGATGGTTAATCAGATAAGAATGTTTTTATTAGTTTCAATTCAAAATGTGCTCTTATAGCCTTCCTTGGCATTAATGTTATGTTACTACTTCACCCAATAGTACCTGATCAAGCATCAAATTGGAGGTTAGCACTTAAACAGTTTCCAATTCAGTAATTTGGATAGCCTTTACTAAGCTCAAATTTTTGAGAGAAGAATGCTTCTCTAAATAGTGCCTAAATTTACAAATACTAGGCTACTTATTTGCCTATTTTCATCCTTTTTTTGCACTTAAAGGCTAATCAATTAGTATGATTAGATAGGGTTTCTGTAGTTTGTTTTTCTGATGTGTGCAGGAATAGCAAAATTTGTAAGGAGAACCGATGACCTATGCCTTTTCTAAATATAGGGATGCTATCTTTCGAATCATGCCAACCGGAAGGGGCAACCAAGAAACCACCAAAATTAGAATATATATAATACCATTCTGTTAATAATCTGGAATTTTTGTATATAATAAATGAAGGTATGCCTTCATTATTTTTGTAAATGAGGGACTGCCCTCATATTTTATTTTGTGTACCTTTGTTATCTAGACCTTGGTCTCAGGCAAGACTGGAGGTTTTCTTCTCCATTCTTTCCTACCAGTGCCCGCAATGAATGGAGAATTTTGTACCCGTTTTAAAAAAAAATTAATAAAATATATGGCTTTGGCCTTTTACCGATCAAAAAAAAAAATTGTTACAGGGGGACTATTAATTTAATTTAATTTAATTAATACGAGTGCTAAGGGATGTTTTTAGACATCTACAAGTACATTCCTTTAGAATACTTTTGTAGGATTTTAAGTCAAATTAATCAATTGTGAAGATTTTGTATAGCATAAGAATAATATCAATCTTACAACTATGATTTTATATTAGAAAATTGGTCTCATATTAGAAAAAATAAAAAACTAGACCTTTTTAAGAAAAATCAAAATGGTGAAATATAGAAATATTCTACCATCATATAATGTTTATTATTATTTTTTGCAAATAAAATTTTATGCAATAAGTGTTTTTGTCTATAAATTAAATTTTGTGTGGCAAACAAACCCAAACTTGCCTTAATATTACCCATAACTCAACCTTAACCTAATTAAATCTTAGTCTTAACCCTAATCAATTCCTATCCTTGACTCTAATTCAATCTTACTACTAACCCTAAACCAAAGCTTTGTTAAAGAATCCTAACCCTAAAATAATGTGTTATCATGGTAACCTAGCCCTATTTGAATCCTAACACTAACTCTAACCCTAATGAAAATATAATTTAATTGCAATGCTAACCCTAATCATATTTAAACTCTAATAACCTTTACTCTATCCCTAATCATGATACTAATCCTTATTATAACTAAACTCTAACTCCAATTATAACCCTATTTAAATCCTAACACTAACTCTAACCTTAATTGAATCATAATTCAATACTAACCCTAATCCTGGATGAACCCTAACCCTAACAATAAGTCTAATTAAACCACAACCATAATTACAATTATTATTCTAGAATACTAATCCTTATACTACCCTAACCTTGACCCTTACCTAGCCTTGACCATAATCTAACCTAGCTTGAACTTTAACTATAACGCAACCCTAAACTTATCCAAACACTAATAAACCTTACCCCAAACTCAACCCCTTTTCTAATAATGATTGAATCCTAACTCTAAGTAAAATCTAGACCTAGCCCTAAAAAAAATTCAACTCTAATCCTAATGTAATTGAAAAATTTTATGTTGCTAACAAATCAAAAATAATAAGCGTGTGCACAATTATATTTTGAAGGATGTCTATGGCATGTGCTTAGGAGTGTTTTACAAATGTTGTTTATATATTTTGGTTTTTTTATTGTGGAAGATGTCACTAATCAAGTTTCTGGAAATTATTGATTATAAAATGGGGACATTTACTTGAGAATATAACAATTCAAGGATATTGAAGATAGGTAGCTTGCATCCCACTGTTTGCTTTAAGATTTTTCATTATAAAAATTGCAAGATTGAACTAAATTTTAGACTTTATTGGAATTAATGGAGTGAATCATTTGCTTTCGTATTTTTCTAGTATTCTTATTTTTTACTTTAGTAAAATTTTAGGTTAGATTTTTAAACATTTTTAAAAATATTTAAATGAAAATATGAAGAGTTAAATAGATGTAAAATTTATTTATTATTTAAAATTTGATATCTATCAGCATATTTTACACATTTTTTATAAAAAGATTATAAGTATGCTAATTACCATGTACAATAACATAAAAATATAATAATGAGTATAATAAAGGGAATTATACCTCAATACAAAGGAAAATAAGATGCATACAATAATAGTTCCCCATACATATAGCTTAGGTGGGTGAAAAATTGGTTCATGAGGTATCAATGTACACAAAAATCCTCCCAACAAGGAGGCCCCTAAAGATGAGATATAACAACCCCAAAATTTAGAGAACTATTAGAAAGAAGACCAACTATCCCCCTTGGATGTAGGCTCTTGCACCTCAAGAAAAGCTCCTAAATGAACAAAAATGGTTTTAACAAAGGGTTTATTGAAGATGTCAACTACCTATTTTAAATCTAGTTGATAACATATATTGATGATATATCCAAAAATGACCTTCCGCATGTAGTGAACATGGTTCTTAATTTATTTGGTATACTAATGATCACTCACATTTTAAGAAATCACAATAGTACTTTGGTCATCATAAAATACAATAGATAGCCTACAAAATTGGACATCAAACTTAATATGAATATGTTGAAGACAAAGGGTCATAATGGTAGCATTCATAGTTCCTTAAGGCTTATCTTCTATGAAAGAAAGTGAAATAGTTATTTACTTATTGGTCAACCAACATATAGGAATAGAGGAATAGACATTTACTCCTTAGTCGACCAACATATAGGAATATAATCACAAGAAATTATAACTTGAAGTGGTTGTGTGATCTTGAGAATCACCCACCCAATCAAAATAAGTATATTTCATGGTGAATCGCATAATTATGTTTACCCTAAATAACACTTTGTAGCCCACTTAGCTACCTTTTTATGTAATTCATGCATAAACTAATAAAATTCTAACAATGTCAAAAATATTGGACCATATGTGAGTCAAGCAAATGAGGTGACCCACAAGTTGATATAAAGTAGCATCAATTATAGGTGAACTACACTTTGTCTCAACTTTGAATATAAAGAGAAAGAGAGTTATTATAGGTTTATAATCAATAATATAGAAATGAGAGAATTTGAAGATAAAGAGAAAGGGAGTTTTTGAGGTTTATAATAAATAATATAGAAATTAGAGATCATTTCAACCACGTACTTGAACTATGTTATGTGTATCCTATAAGTAGATTAAGAGATCTTAATCTCAAAAATAGTATAACAAGTCCAAATTGGTCATTAAAAACTATCATTTAGGGTAGTTTTTACTACCATAATAGAGGATGAAGAGTTCTTTATGATCAACAAGTCATCAAGATACAAAACTAGGAATAAGAGAGACTTGTCCTACTAGAATATGTAGACATTTATATTAGAATGACAAGTGATCCGGATAGAGAGAAAAAAGGAATCCATCTAGGCAAACCATGCTTAAAGAGCTTGTTTGAGGCCATAAAATTCCTATCTATATAGAAAGGAAGAGTCCTTTTGAAAACCATGTGGGTGTTCCATGTATATCTCCTACTAAAGATCCATGTGGATAAGAGGACTCTGTCAAAATGTTGTCATTATTTTGGTTTGGAGGTCTGACGACTTGATTCTAACTTATTTTGATATGGGACTAGAATGGTCAGGTATATGTTTAGATCTGGATTAGTTTGGTATGTAAAAATGCTCATGAAGGTTTTTGAGATTGTGATTTATCTTTGATCCAATTTCCTTATCTAAAAGCTCAGGTTACAACACTATTTTTGGGCCCGATAATTACCTACCTTGTTTACCAACACAATACAAAATAAAGTTTTGGTCCGGCCTTATCCAAAAATAATAGAGGAATAATGATAACCTTGTTCCCACACATCTCTTGGTTCGTGGGAAAGATGTCTTTGCTTTGGCTGATGTCTCCGGTTTGGTAGAGTTATTTTGGTAGTAACATGTAAAGGATTTTGGATTTATTCCTCTCCAGTTGGGCCGATTTGAAGAAGACTCAAATGATATATATTCAATTGCCCTTAAAATTAAAATATAGATGTATCTTGTATATATCTTTTGTACATGTGAATTATAAAAAATGTAAGAGGTGACCTTATAGAACAACGAGTGGATAGTGAATGTGAAAGTGATTATGTACCTTAGTGGAACTGTATCTCTTGCATATGATAGGTGCAATCCTAACAAATCATTTTATTAGTATTGGTTGTAAGCCATCTTATGGAAATGAGTCATTGTATTTTGGGCAGTGAGCCCCTTCTAGCAATGAGCCACCCCTTGTAAGTGGTTGCATAACATTTGCGAGTTCATCCTCTATGTGGTTTTTCCCATCTTGGGTTTTCAACGTATAAATCTGATGTTATATATTTGTGCTTTCTATTCTTTTCATTTATGCACTTAAGTTGTGTTAAGTGAATGGTTGGTTAAAAGTTTTAATAAGTTCAAGGGAGTATTTATTCACCCCTCCCCTCTCAGTATTCTGAGTGTTCAATAGACTCTTCACACCCATCTAAGGTACATTTCAATGATGTAAAATGACAATAAAAAGAGTGGACTTCAAATTGAATTCATATTTGCAACAAGTGGAAAGGTTTTAGTGTAGTCAATATCATGCACCTCTGGAAAACCCCCTAGCAACTAGGTGAGATTTGAAATTATTAACTATATCCTAACTATAACAAAAATAGTTTGATAAATCCACTTTCATAAAACATGTTTTATTCCCTCATCAATAGCGAATGAATTCAAAGTTCATTCCCAAACAAGGAAATTCAGTCCTCCAGACTCACTAAATCCTACCAAAGAATAACTAATAATTATGAAAATATTATGGGTCTAGAGAGGAGGTGATGAAAACATGAGGCCATGCTTGAAATTATGATTGATTTTAGCTACAGTGTCTAAACAATTATTGACCCAATCACATGTAGACTAATAAACACACTCTAGATGCTGAGAGGGATGGGGGTGAATGAACAGAAAATAAAATTCAAAAAACTAACTTCAGTAACCACCAATTGAATCAATATGCAATTAAAGAAAAAAAACCAACACAAGAGCACCAAGATTTATACATGGAAAATCCAAACTGGGAAAAACCACGGCGAGCGCTTGATGAAAAAGATAATTCACTGAAGTATATAATCTAATTACAAAAGATTTGGATCTCACTACTTCAGATTATCAACCAAAGGCTCATTTCCAATACAACAATGAATATTGATATGAAGGCTCACTACCTTACAACAATGAATATAGATAAGAAGGCTCACTACCTTATAGTATAAACAGAAGCTAACTGCCAAAGTAGAAAGATATAGTAAAAAACTCAAGTACCCAAGACTCACTATCTTAAAGTAGTCATTCTTCAAACATAGATAAAGATAGATTCTCCTGATAATGCAGTTGATTTTCAAAACATCATTTATAGTAGTGGCAAACTAATATTATCTTTCCTTCTCTGTCACTGCCACTAAACTCTGCTATATTGATTGTTGAACTAGTTCACATGCTTCACTTGCTTCGAACATTACACTTACATTTTTCCAAAGCACCAATAGTCCTTAATACATGATAGATCATTGGAGTTTACAACAAGGTCAACCAAGCCAAAAGATAATACAAATAAGTTTCATGCTGGCCAAGGAAATAAAAAAATGCAAATAAGACCAATGTCAAAAGCATCCAAACTGAGGAACCAAAAAAATAAGAGATAAACATTAAATACATAGGTCCCATATAGCATGAACCCATCCAGATAAGATATAAGCATTAAGTATAAGACCCAAACCTAAATATGATACTTCAAAAATCAATAAATATAACACCCAGACCTAAATCTAAAAGCATGACCCATCCTAGGAGAAAGACGGACCAAGAATACCCTACACATTTCCTAATGCCTAATCCATAATCATTGGAACAATCACCAAAGACAAATAAAACATGTAGAATAAAACTACCAACTTGCCAGCTATAACCAGGCCTTCACACACTATGAAGAGATCCACACGCCACATTGAAAGCCATGTCAACATGCCACATCATAATCCATGTCAACATGACATGTTATAATTTGTCACAAAATGGTTTCATATTAGAACAAGAATTGGAAAGAACTGCTCATTTTTCCAGAATAGAAAACACTCATAAAAAGCAAATAATTACAATTGTAAAACTACTAATTATTGTGTAACATAATACCACAGCAACTGAACCATAGATATCCAAACCATACAAACTTCTTAATATAAAATTATAACACAAAGGCACTATAAACTCCATCTTCACATGATCACCAGATATATTGATGTCTTTTATTATTCTGAAACCATATAGGATATATACTTGTATTCTATTATTCTGAAACCATATAAGATACATACTTGTCTTCCACTACACTACAGTTCATCAGTAAAACCCACATCACTAAGAATAACAAAGTTCTGGACCAAAAATTTTGAGCGAACACGAACTCAAACTCCTTTGGAACACTAGGAACACTATGTTTGACATCAATGATAACTCACAACAATCATATATTTCTAATAATCTCCCCCTTGGTCATTGATGGAAAACAACCACACAAAATTTTTTAACTCCCCCTTACTATAATAAACATTTTCTTTATCTTTCTCCCCCTTTTCCATCAAGGAAAAAGGTTC
Source organism: Thuja plicata (assembly GCA_018584345.1). Classification (NCBI taxonomy): domain Eukaryota; kingdom Viridiplantae; phylum Streptophyta; class Pinopsida; order Cupressales; family Cupressaceae; genus Thuja; species Thuja plicata. Next base: position 950,193 of record MU226930.1, on the reverse strand, counting down.
AAACCCAATCTACCACTACACAAATATGATAACCTAACACCAATATCGGTCAAGAATATAAATAAGTCAAAAATCTCCCTCGGAAAGATGCACCATCTTGATGCACTTAAGCTAAACAAAGAAACAGAAAACAACCCCAAATGTTTCTAGAGAAACACAAAAGAATTATGATCAAATGATTAAGAATATCTCCAACAATATCAATCACCAAAGAAAAGTAGCTCTCCGAATACATTTTTCTCATTATCTTGTCTTTATATTTATTTTTCTCTAGATCTGCCACATCTTTAGTCCTTGCAACATCAAACACAGTTATCCAAACAACTTCATACCCAATCTTTTCTATGTAGTATTAAATCTTATTATTCTTTAACCAACCATCAACTTCAGTAGAAAAACAACTCCACTGACTTATCAATTCATCAAGAATACTTTTATAATTCATAGTATTGTCATTCAAATGTTTCATAATTTGTGAACCAATAGAAACATCATTTCTCCAATTTATAATTGAATATTTCTTAGAAAGAACAAATTTTGACACCATCAACTAAACAAACATCTTTTCAGACCACAAAACACCAATCTTATTTTCAAATAAATATTCATACCTTATTGTCACGCTAAGAAGATACCAAAATTTAGTCTCGAGGGGACAAACAGATGAAGACTCCCCCTTAGAACTTGTAGTCTATGCCATTTAACAAAGGAGGAAACAACATCTAGAATGGATGTTGGACCACCATCAAAAACACCCTTTCTATTCCACAACAAATATATCTTGTTCCTTTCTTTTGAGTCTTCTGCAACCGTCAAAAAATTACCATGCTCTTCAAAATTCTTGCAGAACTTAGTAATATCTCATGTCATGTTACATCTGTAGAAAACTAGACAATCCTTGTAGAACCTTGCCAATGTCTTGTCTTGTTACTCTGTGTGTGAAAATTGGTCAGCACATGTACCACAAACACTTCAATAAATCCTTACACACATGGGTTAGTAACATGATATTCAATCAATATTAACAAAACAAAAACTCATTAGAAACAGATTTATTACTTCCTAGATGAAGTGAGTATGATCTATTTTGTATTTCTCTCAGATTTAGCATGTAGACCAATGACTAGGCTACTTCAAAATGGAAGATTCATTGTGATTATGATGCAAAGATGGCATTCTCTACTCCAAAATCTTATTGAGACAATGCACCTAAGATATGAAGAACAAATCTAAGATAAGAATGCAAATAAGAATCATTATCCATTATTCTAAATAAGATGTAAATGATCTAAGAAAGGAAATACCATGCAATTTAATATTCCTATAAAGCACAATAAACCCTAGATGAAATTTAGCATTATGATGTTACTATGAGATTGTGTGTTATGAAATGAGCTCGACAGGGTTGGTTTTATAGGAATCTCATGAGAATGGATGGTCAAGATTTGATCATGGAGAGCGGTTGAGATTCGTCCCTCCCTCAATCCATGTAAGCTTCATCCATGTGAGAATTTTTGATTGGGAAAATTTGTGCTTTTTTGGTTGTAGATGAGACAAAACAATAATTTTCTCATTTTAATTAGGAATTGATGCACACACATGTATTGAATGTGTTCACTTAATTAAAAAGGAGGCTGGGAATATTAAGTAACTTTGATTTATCAACTTAATAACCTTGATGCAGGGATTTGGAATTTAATTGATGATTGATTTAATTATGCTAGTAGGTTGATTAAATTTAGTCACATAATCAGGCCTAGCATTTCAATGCCTTGGATTATGTTTTTAGGCCAATTAATCGAGATTAGGGGCTCTTAGTTTACTAGACCAATTTTAGGTGATTACATTATTTCCTCTTTGAATCGATGCATGAGCAGCATGTGGATTCAAAGAACTTCTATTGTCAAATCATCAGACAATTTGATATCAAGTGATGAAACTATCCTTAGTTGGGAACTAACTTCAAGCTTGATTGAATGAAGATTGATTATATTGACTCTGAGCTTGACTTAATGAATATAAATAGGAGATTAACTCTGAACTTGATTGGACAAAGGCCGATAGATAAAGACTCCCAAATTGATAGTCAAAAAATGAAAATTACTTTGAGTTGGAAGATTACTTTGAGCTATAATACATCCAAGACACATGGAGATTAAGGTTTGCGCAGGAAAATTTGAAAGGACATGTAGATTTTTGGTGGAAAGAATTGCAAAAGGATAGAGAGGAAGAAGGTGAAATGAAGATCACTCGATGGAGACTAATGGTTTCCAAGTTGAAGGATAAATTTATACCTGAGGACTATGAGTTGGAGTTGTTCAAAAAGTTGCAGAACATGAATCAGAAGGATCTGAGTGTGAAGGATTACACTAAATAATTTCACAAGGTAACCATTAGATCTAGTCACATATATATTTCAAAGGAGAAGGTGGCTAGGTATGTGAATGGTTTGAAGTTTAATATTCAGGATGAGATGAGTATGTTGAAGATTTGATTAGTTGAAGAGGCTATTCATTATGCCTTGAAGCCAAAAGGCAAGTTGAATTGGAAACAATAGAATAAATCTAGAGGAAGGGAGAAGCAAGTTGTTGGTGGTGATAAGGGAAAGAAATTAGATGAGGTAGATGCTAAACCAGTTGCACCTAAGGGAGGTAATGGTGATAAACAATTTAAAGGTACTTTCTTTAAGTGTGGCTTGAAAGGACGGGGATTTTCAGTGTAAGGAAGACCAGAGATTTTCTTGTGTGAGTGAAAAAGGTGGACCATCTGCTGGTGAATCTGACAATGGTCTTGAAAATGGGGAAGCTCTTATGCTCTGAATATTGAATAAGGAGGCAGAACCTTGTCAACAGAAGATTTTACTTAGGACTAGATGCAATGTTGGAGGTAAGTTTTTTAAGGTGGTAATGGATGGTGGTAGCAATGAAAACTTGGTTTCTGAGGAGATGGTGCAAAATCTAGGTTTGAGAAGACTTAAGCATCCAAGTCCTTATAGGATTGGTTTTTTTCATGATTATTATCTGGTGGAGGTAAGGGAAGAGTGCGTGGTGAATTTTTTCATTGGTTCTTATAAGGATGTAGTATTATATGACATAGTGGTTATGAGTGTATGTCATGTTTTACTTGGTAGACCTTGGTAGTATGACATAGAGGTTTTTCATGATTGTAGAAAGAATGTAATTACCATTAGGAAGGATGGTAAGAGGTTTAGATTGATTCCTTTGATGGATAAGGAGAAGGAAGTGAAGAACATTAGTCTTTATAGAAGGTATGAGTTGAAAGCAGACCTAAGGAATGAGCCTAAGGTTGGATATAGTGGTGACTTGGATCTGAGTCATTTCCTGGACCTAGTTGATGGCAAGAGGAAGGTAGTGCAAGATGAAAATGAGGAGGATTTTTGGATGAAGAATAAGTATGGGATAATTGTCCCTTGTTTTTTCAAATTTTCATGAGTTGATCTCATGGAAAAAAATTCATACCCCAAGTTTCTTATGCAGGAGAATCTTGGGTCCTTGGTAATCTTGCATCATCCCAAAATATTAAAACAATGTTTACTGGTGGACCTTTGTTACCATTTTTGTGTTTGTTTTCTATTCTTGGTCAGTGGTTGGGAGATTGTTGTCTCGATAAATTTTTGTTGATCTTTGTGGGTACGGTCTTGATATGGTGTTCATGGGGTCATTGGGAATATTTTCCTATGATCATAACTCATTTGGAGTTACCGTACTTGAGTTATGATGGACTTTGTGACTAGGTTTTACAATAATTTTTGGGTTACAGGATCTTTTATGAGATTTTGTGATTGGTCAAGCTGTCAAGGTGTTTGGCAGGAGCGATGAAAATGGTTTTTTCATAATAGTTTGTAGATTCAAATTCTATGATCACGCTTCTCGAGGTGGCATGGTTTGAGATATCATGTTGATTCTCTTTCGGTTTGTTGGTGTTATTCATGACACTGGTTCAGTGAGTTTACCAGTTGATTGTTGGAGGTGGCAATCAGTGTTTCTAGTCATTGGAGCTTAATGGCATGATTTTCTAGAAGGATCTATGTGTGGCCAAATTGGGTATTGGATCGATCCTTTTGAAATAATTAAATGTGGAATTTAATGGGTATTTAGGTTGACCTGGTATGATATGTTTATCTTAGGTTATGTAACATCTTGAATGTCGACCTATTGGTAGCTTTGTATAAATGTAATGTATTGTAATGGGTAGAATAATTATCTTAGAAGGGAGTAGCATCCATAGTGATGATAGTTTTGAGATGTAGAAGATTGGAATGTGGGTTTGAGTTGAGTTTCTTTGTATGTGTCTATTACTGGGAAGGCCTTACAACCGACATGTATGAAGAAATTATGATGAATAAAGTTGTTGTTTGAATACAAATCTTGTTGTTCTTTTTGTCTCTTGTTATTTTCCAATAGGTCAGGATTCAAGATGTTACATAACCTAAGACAAACGTATTAGACCAAATTGACCTAAATCCCCATTAAATGCCACATTTAATTATTTCACAAGGATTAATACAATACGCAAGTTGGCCACATGTATATATCCTTCTAGAAAATCATGGCATTCATCTCCAACTATTGGAAACACTGATTGTAACCTCCAACAATCAACTAATAAACTCATTGAACCAAAGTTATGAAGAACAATAGCAAACTAAAAGAGAATCAATAAGATCCCTCAAACCATGCCACCTTGAGAAGTGTGATCATAGAATTTGAATCTATGAACTATAGTGAACAAATCCTTTCCATTCCTCCTATCAAACACCTCCAAGGCTCGACCGATCATAGAATCTCAAAAAATCACCTAGAACCAGAAACTTCTTCTAAAACCTAGTCACAAAATCCATCATAACTCAAGCATGGTAACTCTAAACAAGTTATGATCATAGGAAAAGCTTCCCAATGACCCCATGATCACAATATCATGACCACACCCATGAATATAAACAGAACTCCATCAAGACAGCAATCACCCAACAAGTGACCAAGAACATAAAACAAACACAAAACAGGTAACAAAGGTCCACCAGTAAACAAAAAAAAATTTATGATGCAAGATTACCAAGGACCCAAGATGCTCCTACATCAATTCCTAAACAAGGGTTTGACCAAGGAAAATCCATTTGACCCAACCTTTTCCCCATTTTTCTACATGCAAGATCATGCTACAAAGTTGTCATAACTTTTTCAAGAAGATCAAGAACAGTCAGTGAGACCTTGCAAATTTTAGTGAAAATTTCTAGGCACATAATGTCTAAGATTTTTTGTACCCTACAACTTCAATACAAATTGAAATAATAGGTATGTACAGTAGTCTAGACCCTGATTTAGCTTATTTCTAGTTTCTGGAAATTATTTATCAGTCTATAGTTTTTAGATATGTCTATATTTTTATATTTAGCTTCCTTCATTGCATTATCATTTTCATTTTCCTGTTTCCATTTCACAATTTACACATTTTTAGTGCAGGATATTTTTCCCATTCAATGCTTAGTTCCTACTTGAACCTATTAGGACATCTTCCTTCCAAGTGTACAAGTTTGAAAAGGATTAATTTACCCATTTTCATTACTTCCCTTTTCCCATTATGCATTTTGGTTAACCCGACGTATGACATTTCCATTTTGGTTTTTGGGTGTTAGATCTCCTTTATGCATTATATCCTCATGTTTGATTTGATGGTTAGATATTTTTTAATTAAATTTTTAGTTGTGCTTAGTTGATGAGTGTTTGCGTATGTCTTTCAAATTTCATTATTACACTAGATCTATTTTCTTTTTCATGAATGTTATAAGAGTCCTACATATAGCATTTTGTTTAGGAGAAGTTGTAGACTTATGGGCTCCTTTGCTCCCGAGTCATGTTTTTTTCCTAGGAATCTTGAGGAGAAAAACATGGCTACTAATGACATTCCTCCTATTGAGAACAACTCTTCCCACTCTTTTTATGATGAAGATGAGACCTTAAGAGATCCTCCTATGAAAGTGAAAAATATTTCCCATGACTTTGAAAAAATTGAGCAATGGTTAGGATAAGAGAACTTTGATCCTAAGGTCATCTCCATAGTAGAGGGTTTGAGGAATATAATTTACAATGATGAACATGGTGTTAATACCTTGTGTAGTATCTCTCATCTTATTGATAACAATGTAAAACATATTAGATATTGTGCCCAAGAGCTTGGTTTTGTTCCACCTACCACTAGTGTTGAGACTTACATTCCTATTCCTACTTCAATACCTAGTGTGTCCACTTATTCTCCACCTCTCATAACCACTTCCATTCAAAACATCAATCCTACACATGTTAGCATTCCTAATCCTATTTTTCCTCCTCCTTCAAGTGTGTTAGTGGATAGATTTTCCCTCTTTTATAAATTTGATAATTAACTGACTCTAAACCCACTTCAAAGAAAATTCACAACTATCAGTTGAGTTAGTCACTCATGACTATACTCTCTGCATTCAAGGTGCAACTACCTTCTAAAATGATTAATCCTTAATTCCTTTTATTTGAAAGAATAATTTTGGTTGATACTTTTAACCAGAAAGTACTAAATGAAACAACATTTCATTATAAGCTTATAAAAGAAAACCTACAGGCTTTTCATAAATTCAAGTGATCACAATCTGACTAACTTGAGACTAACAAGAACAATATTTCAGAATCAGTCTCAAAGACTAACTTTCATATGCAAATTATTAAATAAACTTAATAACATACACACAGATCATAGTAACATGTTACCTAATTCCAACTGAAATCAAATATACACATTCAACTTAACCAAAAGATCAAAGAAACACCAGAATCTATTATATAAACCAACTGATACTATATTCATACGCTATCCATTTTAATCAGTAAAAGAAGAATACCAAAATTGGCCTTTCCATTCAAAATATAAATGTCCTTTTTTTAACCAAAGAGACGACCCTAACTGAGTCATGAAATTTAACATAAATAGCCACATAGGGCATAATCAGTTTCAAAAAAACTAACTTTTTCAAAGTCTAGCTGAAATTTATCTTTTAAAAAAAACTAAGTAAACATAGTAAAACTTGAGAACTATCTTCGGACATGACCCACTAAGCATCAGGGGTGGCAGAATCTTCAGACTGATTAGGGGCATGTGCAAATTTTCACGTGACACTCCATTCCTCATATGCATCCAAGAAATTAGCTATAACCTATTGGTTAGGCAGTCTGATAGCTCCAATCCACTATTTCCATATCTTCTGGCCATTCTGAACCTATACCAACTTAGCCTTGTGTACCTCCAGATGATAATAGCTAATTATCAATGTGGAGTCTAATTGGGATATGATTGAGAAATCCTTTATTTCCAAATTCTGTCTCTTTCAGGGCTTTCATTTTGCCTCTGAATGATGTAATCACTTGATCTTCCCATCTGTTTGGATCTTCTTCATTTTCCATTAGCTTAACATTAAGGAACTTGAGATCATTTTTTATGATGTCATTGAGGCAATTGAGTTCCTTTAGGAGTTCTGATAGCTCATGTATTCCTTGTTCCACAATTTTCTTCATCCACTCCACATTGACTTTGGCTATAAATAGAAAATTTTCATCAGCACCGAGTATTGGTTTCTCTAAAAGGAACTTGACTATACTGTAGGTGTGAACTTCTTCATCTTAGTAATTTCATTGTCCCATTTGTTTGTTTCTTTAACCAAATTAGTAATCCTTTTTTTCTAACTCTTTGGAGACCATAATAGCCTATTGATGTGTCTTATCAAGGCTAGAAACATAATTCACCACTTCTTCAGTGACTTTATCTATCCAATCAAAGAGTGTCTTTGATACTTCTCTATCCCTCTACACTTGGTCTAAGAATTTCTGGCTTGAAGAAGACCTGACATTAATTGAAGGAGACATCTGTGACAAAGCTAAAGGCTCAAGATTCTAGAGTGCATGAATGTACTTGGCCATAATATTTAGGGACTTCTTAAGGGATTTCTTTTCTCTCAAATCTTTCCAAATTATCTGACTAATATTCTTGTTACTTGATTCAAAGACTTTTGTATCAACGGACCTAGTTGCTTTTCCAAGATCCACTTTTTCAATATTGAAGTCTTGTTGGGAAAAAATTTCATTGTTCTTGTTAGTAGAAGGTTTTAAAATTTCAGAAATCCAACACCTTGTATCTTCATTCACATCAATTAACACTTCATTCTTGGGCTTCTTATTCTTAGGTGTCTTCCCAAGATATTTACTCACCATATCCCCGACTAGTGTAGATACTAGAGCTATGTTGCATTTCTTACTCACATATAACTCAAGTCAATTTGGAGCCTTTGTGTTTCCCTTACTTTGGGGCATCTGCAAATTTCAAGGAGCACCCAAAACTAATAAATATCGTTCAGCTACTTTTTTTTTCATTTTCACCTTTTTTCGCTGGATTTCCCTTCACCTTATCTGTGACTGATTATTTTTCTTGCACTTCTTCACCCTCAATTATTTCCATATCTACCACAATGTGAGGTATTTTAGTGGACTTTCTTTTATTCTTACTCCTTGAGCGAGTAGTCCTCACAGTTGGTTTTATAGGAGAAAGCTTTTCCTCTTTAGGAGAGATCCTTATTTCTAGCTCTAATTTACCTACAGGAGACAATTTTTCAATCACATCAATACATGGGGGTGGGTTATTGACTCTTGAGGATATTGGATCATCTTTGATCTTGTGTTTAGGTCCTTTAGATTTCTCCTTCTTCTTGTGTTTCAACCACTATTTTGTTCTTCATATAACATTATGAGTTCCGAGTCCAAAATCATCATCTTCTCGTCTGCTCCAATCAATCTTTGGGATGGGTGTGCATTCAACCATCTCTACATATTGGGATCCAAAAGATCCTCATCCTCATCATCTTCACACCCTTTAACATCAATTGGTATCTTCATGGTAACAATTTGTTTTTGCCTGAATCTAGACCAAATTCTTTGTCTCACCTCATACTCATCTATGCAGTCAGCCAAATAATCTTCTAACTCTTGTTGATGGAGGAATGTTGCATCAACACGAAAATGATTTGCAACTAAGTTATTGTTGTCAAAATAACTTCTAGTTTGGTATGGCCTTAGATTCATTTATTTAAGTGTAGTTTCTAGACCCGATATTCCTTGCACGAATTTACATTGGTAATGATCGAGTTCAATTGGAAAGAGGCAGCCAATTCCCCTTTTGGGCTTGTACTTATTTTCAACCTAAACCAATTGTCTACAGACCTCTATTAGTGTGTATTTATCTACGCAATATCTAGGTAACTTTAAAGGTTCTCCACTAAAACCCCCAATTCTTAAATAGGAAAATCTTGGAAATTGAATGTAAAAACTCCCATAGACCTTTATCAATTCAACAACCTCTTCAAACATTCTGTGATTTTCTTTGCATCTTAATTCAAAAACAAGTTTGTCCAAGAATACATCTTTAATTCTCCTAAAATTCTCAAGATTTCTTTTCTTTTGCAACAAAGGGTAATATTCAAAAATCTTCATGTCTTTTGTCCATATTCATGAGGTAGACCCTCCCAGTCTCTACAACAAGCCAATATATAGAAAAGGTACAAAGACATGTAAAAACTGGCTGCCTCTACCACCTAAGATAACTCTTCATGTAGTTGGTCTTCTATGATTTTGGACCAATCAACATACCCTCCTTCGCGAAGAATAGCCTGTATAAAATTATACATCCAATCCTCCCAGAAGACATTGTGTGGGTTTCCCTTTACTATGTTCAGTAGGCTGACTATGTCTCACACGTCCTCAATTAGATTATCTTTCTTCACAGGCTTGGGTAGGCGAGATCCTCCTTTCTCTAGTTTTAATAACCAGTATCTGGCTATATTATTGTTAAAATCTTTTCTATTTTCTTCAAAATTTGCCTATGCTTTGGAAATAGTCCAATCCCCATATGTCTCAACAGGATGAATCCTCAAAGCCACCAAAAATAATTGTCTATTAATATGCACCAACACATCACTGGGGAAGGTGTGAATGCACTTATCAACCTTGTCATAACTATTATGGAACTCCATCACCAGCTCTGGGAAAGGCAATACTTCATAAAACCCTACAGCTTCTAACAGTCCACTCTCTACAATCTTAGTTGTCATTGATTCGGCCTTAACTTTTCTAAACCTGCCCATTAACTCCCCTAAATTGACGTCTACTAAGAGAATGTCTCCCATTTCTGGAAGACAACTAGTTATGGGACTAGACTTATTTTCTCTCAAGGATTTTAATTTAGAATAAGACATGAATTAAATAGAGGAGAGCTCTAAGTGGACAGCAGATAAATTGGAAATACTTGGGAAACTTAATTTTCAGAACATGTAAGCTTCAAATTAAGAAAGAGCTAGAGGGTTTTTCTGAAACTCACCATTGTTCCCACACATAGCTTTTGGGAAGATCAATTACCTCACCTCTACTTCATCTTTTGTCACAACAGCCAAGAACTCATGTACAGAATGAGAAAAAATGGTAAATAAAAAGTTTTTTAATACAAAATATATCTCTGTTGTTATACCTTTATTTATGGAAACTTGCCTCGATCTAATGACATGTGTCATCTTTTAATGCGAGTGACACTTTTCACGCACACCACTCTTTATCTTCCTTTCTCTTTCATCATGAAGCATTTAATACATTTATTTTTAATAACTTTTATAGTAATGATTTGAGATTTGACATGAGCTATACAGATTCCACATTTCGCAATATCAAACTTTGAACTTTGAACCATGGAAAAGGGATTCAAATTTTAGAGTTCGTTATGCTTTCAACAATTGGGATGACCAATGCATCTGGGACCCATAGAATGACACATCTAAGAAGACCCTTGAACTTTGAACCAAAATTTCTCAAGGTTCAAGTTCAAGGTTCAACGATTACAAGTCTGATGGCAAGAAAAAGACTTAATGACGACATGAGTGGGACAAAGTAAAAATTGAGCTTGAACTTTGAACTGAGGATTTTTGGGTTCATGTTCAATGTTCACAATGCGAAAATCATTTCACCGACAAGTATAAAGGTAACAAAAACATGATACTCAGAACCAAATGATCTTTGAACTTTGAACTTTGAAGGTTCAAGGTTCAAGATGCACAAGAGAAAATGACCAATTTTTACATAAGTTCAAATTTAAAAGGGAACCTCAAAACCATGCAACAAAGTGTTCCAAGTATTTCTCTACCTTCATCCATGCCCACTTATAATAGTTTTCCATTTTCATATTACATTGTTCCTTCCATTTTCCATAATGGTCCAAACCTTTCACACATATCTCCAACCACTCTTTCTATTGAATCCACTATTAATAGCTTGGCCCAAACTATTACATCCTTACAATAAAAAATTGCATCCATGACTCAATCCAAGTTCAACATTCCTACTTGTGACATTGTTAGTCCTTTTTCCTTAGACATTATTTGTGTCAATATCCCTCAATACATGTAAAATCCTCATTTAGAGACTTACAATGGTAAAGGTGATCATTTGACTCCTGTTAAAACTTTTTCAAACTTTGTGTACTGATTTCTCTCATTATCATAGGTTCTTGGCTAAATTATTCACTAGAACCTTTTGAGACAAGTCCTTGCAATGGTATTTTTATTTGCCTCCTTATTCCATTATTTCCTTTCAAAATGATTCTCATGCTTTCGTTCAATAGTTTCAAAACAACATTGGTCCTAAGATTTCTTTGACTGATTTGATGCATTATAAACAAGGTGTTAAAGAAAAGGTGACTGAATTTATTGTTAGATTTAAGAATTTGCATGCTCAGATTTTTTATCATGCAACTAATATTGATATTCAACGTATTTTCATTGTTAATTTACAAAATACATTAGTTATGAGATATTGCTTTCTAAATTTTGTTCCTTTACTCAATTATGTGCAATGCTTCATATTTATCAACTTCAAGTGAGTCAATTTGAGAGTACCACTCCAATGGCTATGGTTGATAAGAGTGATGTCGCATCCTAGTCCTTTCAAAAGTTTTGAAAACCTAAGGGATTCATCAATATCAATAATTCATCAAAAAACATTGATGATCAAATGGCATCAACGTCCAAAGGTGTGGCTCCTTTGTCATCTATTTTTAGACCTCGTAATTTTAGACCTCTTTCTATATATTTATGTAATGTTATTTTGAAGTTGATTAATGTTAATTTTTTAACACTTCTTCCTATTAAACCAGTCAAAACATCCAAACCTTTTCCTAAGTCCTTTGATCATAAATCTTTTTGTAAATACCATTATCAACTTGGCCATGAAACTGAGAATTGTTTTTGTTTGAAATTTTTTATTCAAGACCTCATTGATTCTAATGCTATATCTGTTGAGAGTGTTAAGGATCAAGGAAACAATTTTGTATCACCTCCCAACCAAAACTTACAAATCTATATCAACCATGTACCTTGTCATTCAACCAATATTGTTGAGTCTACCCAATATTTACCTTCTTCCTCCACCCATGTTGTTGATTGTCATGTTAAGTGTACTGAAGCCAACAATGTTGTCAACATTATTGATCAATTTGAACCCAAATCCATAACTCAACCCAAACCTCAACCTGAAATTTGCACTACATTTTATCTTAAAGAGACAATTAAAGCACCTATTGGTCCTCTTTACATTATAGCAAAGGTTAATGGTCTTATTTCTCTTGGTGTCCTTATAGATCCTACTTGCATGGTGAATTTTATAACTGAAGAACATCTTTGCACTAGACATAGTGATATTTATATGACAAATAGGATGTGATGATAAAAAATTTCAATGGTTTTACTTATCCTACCCATGGCTCTATTACTTTTCTCGTATAAGTTGGTGTAAAAACCTAGATGTCACCTTTATTTTCATCGCAACTTCATATCGATTCAAGTTGGACTTGGTCTTCCTTATCTCACCTCCATGAAAGTCGTAGTCTAGATCCTATCCATAAGTGTTTGAAATTTCCCTATAATGGTGAAATCATTATGATTATAATGGTGAAATCATCATGATTAATCATAGTCTCTATCAACCTTTATAATGTCGAGGGAACTTTGACCTTGACTTCTTTTGGCCTTCCATGCCTCAACCAATCCAACCTCACAAAGATAATATTTTCCTATCCTATCATAAATTTGAAATCCACCATATTTGTGAGCTTAGCAATCCTAAAATTGTTCATCTCCTTATCCTAGACATGGACTTCTTCCTACACCTGCTAAACCTATTTATGATTCTATTCCACCTCCTACATCTTATAAATGTTTTTCATATGTTATCTCTCAACCAGATTGGTTCCTTTTGTTCTCCCCCCTAAATAATAAAAGGACTCGATGTTGATTGATCCTAAACCACCTAAAATCTCAAACAAAACCAAACGTAACTATTGTGCTCATGATGAATGCAATAAACACCATGCTAGAGCCCATGAGTGGGCTTCCTAAAACCTTTCCTCCCCTAAGAAAACTACTGATGCTTTGATTCCCTTTCATGAACCTATGCATATCCCAAGGGGGGAATTAAATTTGAAAAAGATGAAATTTAACAAATATGGTAATTCTATTTGTAGCTTAGATTATATTACAATTAATTTTGATGGTGAAGATACTCTTAATGACGAAAATTTATTTTTTTTCTAATGCAAATGATGATGTTCATACTAGTGATTCTGATGATATGTATGATCTTATTGATGTTAATCATGATTTACAAAACAATTATCTATTAATTGTAGTGACAAACAAAGTGACTCATCCTTACAACATGGTCCTTGTTTGAAACTTGCTATTATTCCATCTTCCATGCTTCATGTTTCTTCTCTTGTGTGTTTCCCACCTTCCCTAAACAAGTTATAGACCGAGATGGGGGGAAATTAATATGCTTGATTAGCTCCTTGTGTACGGTGGATTTCTTTGTGTTTTCTTTTTGTAATGTGCTTCCCTCATGATGCATTTCTTTTTATATGTTTTTCTTAGATTTCTTTAAATGACCCTTGTTGCTCTGTTAGCACAAGCTGATGAAGGAATTGACCAATCAAAAAATTTCTCTATTTGTATCTCATTTCTTCTATATGTCATTATGTGTTATGGTGCGCATGTGGTAATATTCATAAATGTACCTTTGCATTGTTTGATTTTTGATGATGCAAAATGATAGCTACACCCTTTTTGGTCTCCATGATGTTGGCCCAAAAATAATTTTCTTTGTGTATCTTACATGTTATTCCATTGTTCTTGTAGCTCTACTACCTTTGGGTAATGGTAATAGTTCATTATGATATAATTCTGATATACATGAGTTATCGTATGATCATACAGACCCTTGAGTTTGTAGATCCCTTTTGTTCTCTATTTTTTCATGTATTCATTTCCTTTGGTTTGATCTTGTTTGGGGGTATCTCATAGTGGAAATGTCTCTTGTGGGTGCATGTATGTTCTATTAAAGCCATTTATTTTGTTAAGGCATTTGGAATCGCCTTAATGTGGGGCATACACTCTTCTCTTTGTTTCACACTTGCACACACAATGATTCAATGCAATCTATGTTGACATATGGCTAAGGAGACAATGTTTTTTGTATGTTCATCTTTTACATTACCATTCCCATGTGCGTTATTCAATGGTTCCTTAGATTTATCCTCCTTTCCTATATCCCTTTGGAGACAATTCTTTCCTTAGGACCGATCTTCCTTTTTAGTATCCCTTAATGAAGATAATGCTTTCCTTAAGGACTAATCCATTTTGTTTTTATGGGTTTACTAGATTAACATAGCTTGCTAGACTATCAATGTTATATTTTGCAGCAACGCTTTCTCTTTTCATGATCCATAGTAATGCAATACCTTACTAGGATAATGGTTGTGTCTCTATCTCTTTTCTTTCCTTCTCTCTTTTTGAGCGATGTCACTTTTATCTTGGTTTTGGATTTGATGAAGACTTAAGTCACTTGGGGGCTTAATGTTTCTTTGTCTCCTTTATCTTGATAAGAATTTTCTTATACATTCATCTAATTTAGAGCGATCATGAATTTTTCTCATACTCTCGCTAAAGTGGGGGCTAAATGTAGTGTCCTAAAAAGTTATCACTCATATTTGGATGCTCTATTAGGCCCCATTTTGGTGATTTTGAGATCTGATGTTCATTTTGCTTGGTCTTAGCAACTTGATTTTTATTTTCCTGCATCTTCCCTATCGCACCTAGTTCAAATTTGGGTTGATTATCCTAAGTACATAATTTTAATAACGTTATGAACCACTTATTTTGGCTCAAATTTGGCTTGGAGCCCTATTTTGAGGTTTTAGTAGGAAATTAGATCCCATGGTTAACATGGATTATTTTTTAATCCCAAAATACAAGATGAAGTATATAAAAACCCTATCTCTCCTCATTTTAGTAATCATAATCAAGATCCATTATTATTCTCAACCATTCAAGCAATCAAGTGTTCAAGCGATTAGATTCAAGATTTAAAGGAAAGCATCCAAGATCTAGTTTTTCTTCAAGCATCCCAGGTAAATTTATGGAAATATTCTCCATTGTATCAAGCTTCTCTCCTATGAAGGCCAAGTAGAGGATTTCACAATAAATAAAATAGATCCTTCCTTCTACCATCATTTAATTTCCCTTCATTGTAAGTGATTATCAAGTATGTCTACATTGAAGATCTAGGAGTGTCATTCATAGATCCATGTATTTGTGAAGGCTGGTAGAAATAAGACAACACACAACTGAGAGGGGGTGAATTAGTTATTTCCAACACTTAAAAATTTTATTGAATTTAAACCTTAAACCATAGATCTAATTAATTAACACTAAAGCATAGATCCACAACACATCAAGAATATATAACACCAATATTTTTTGCATGGAAAGCCTAGTCAAGGGAAAAATGACGGTGGGGATGAACCCACAAGATGATTTACTATGTTAAAAGCATTATATCTTGTTAAAGGTATTAAAATGGGAATGCACATGAATTCAAGCACACTACCTAGATATCACAACTCAAATATAAAGAGGGATACAACCCTGTGGAAGGCTCACTGCCTTACAACAATTACATGAACAACAATCCACAAGTCATGAACTAGTTAATATATAGCATCTTCAACATTCCTGGGAAATTCCATTGAAGTACATATAGAAATTTATTTTGCACACCAGATCTCTACCTCAATTGTAGATTCCACTCATACCTCTTCGCACACTTTGGCATACAACTCACTTCGCACATATACATGATCACAAGATCATTACATTTACACAATTCATCAACTTATTCTCACAAGGTTGGACAAGGACCTATATTAAAAAATTATAATCATACACGGTGTATAATTTTTTATTTGAACCAATCCATGTCAGCTAAAACATAGATCAAAACATTAAATCTCTCCTCAAACATGCTAAGCATCCAATAATCATGTCTTGATCATTCTCAACATGCTACATCATCAAGTAGGCCAAGAACATAAATAATATGAACTCACCAACAAAAAAACACCAAATGTGATCACATAAATCAATGTGAACCAGCAATATAATAGGAGAATGATCTAGAAACATCCATAATCACTATGAATAACCTCAGGAACATCCACATTGACTCTAATCTCTGAAATCATCAGCATCTCTGAACAAAACCTCAAGAACACAATAGTAGCCTCTATCAATCAAGAAAAATTTCTTGTAGGCCTCCAAATCATGAACCCATCGATTTGAGGACACACATCAATGTCTCAAACGTGCCATATAGATCTAGATACTAAAAAATTGCAAGGCCAAACCATACCGAACCAAATAATGAAATACTATCACCACTAAACATCCAAAAATATCAGTCTCAAACATGCCATATAGATCTACATACTAAAATATTGCAAGGCCAAACCCATAACTCACTCAAATCATCATGCGAACCTCTAAGAGTTGAACTGAATTGACAAGAGACGTCCATCAACACAATGCATACATCCACATACATTGATAATCAACACACTATTTGTACTGAACCAAACATCTCACTGAACATCATAGGAACATTGTCACAAATAGTAGAAATATGTTGACATCAATGATAAATCATAAATGTAAACACATATATGCATAATATTTCAACAATCTCCCCCTTTGGCATTGATGACAATATATGATGTGAAAAATAGTCAATGCACAAACAAATCAAATCAACAATATCACCAACAATATCCAACATATCTTTCGGAGTCTCTCTAAAATGTCTCTCATATTGAATCTCTCTCCAATACTAAAATTTTCTCCCCCTTTGTTTGCTTTCTCTTTCTTTGTATTTTCTCTTAAGTTTTCTCCCCCTTTGTTTTTCACATGACTATCTCTCTCCCTTTGACATCAATGACAAAGGCACATATATCTACTTAACCATAGAGGCTAAAAATCTAAACACAAATATGAACAAACATCTAAACATCTAAATCACTAAGCTGACTACTCTCCTTGAGTAGTAGCCACAAAAACATCAACCCAGATAAAAGACATCTCTATGAAATGCACTAGATTGGTGCAAACCAATGCACCTTAGTTCTGATCTAGAGGGGTAAGCACCCCTAACTTACCTCTGAGATACTCAAAAGTATCCTTTGGCAATGACTTCATGAAGATATCTACAATTTTTCCCTTAGTAGTCACATACTCCAATATGAATTCCTTCACATTAACCTTCTCTTTCAAAAAGTGAAACTTGATAGGTATATGCTTTGTCTTTGAATGTAACAAATAGATTCTTAGAAATCTTAGTTGCACTTGAGTTATCACAGTAGATGGAAATAGGTTTATCATACTCAATTCTGATATCCTTTAAAATTTTCTTCATCCATATCGCATGTGTACAATTGATAGCAGCAGCGTCATATTCTGCCTCTATAGTAGATTGTGAAGTACAATTTTCTTTTTGCTCTACCATGAAACCAATCTCTTTCCCAAGAAAAATGAACCACCACTTGTACTCTTTTTGTCATCCAAATTACCTTCCCAATCAGCATCAATAAAATCACTCAATGTAAAATCATCATCTTTAGGATACCATAAACCATAGTCAAATATTCCTTTCAAGTATTTGAATATTCTTTTAACAACCACAACATGAGATTCCTTAGGATCTTCCTTAAATCTAGCAACAATGCAAACAACATTCATAATATCAGGTTTGTTCTAAGTCAAATATAACAATCCACCAATAATTGATTTGTATCTTGTCTATTTTTCTTTAGAAGAATCATCGTCCTTTGTCAACTTGCATCTGGTCACCATAGGGAAACTAACTTGTTTAGAATCTTATACTCCAAATTTCTTGAATAACTCTTTCACATGCTTGGAGTAAGATATAAAATTTATTTTTTTCTGATTGAGTAATTTGTAGACCAAGAAATAATTTCATCTCACCAGTCATAGACATCTCAAATTGTTTTTGTATCTCATTGACAAATCTTTACTTAACTTATCATTCCCACCAAAAATAATATCATCAACAAATACTTCAATAATTAGAATATTAGCATGATCAATCATGAAGTATAAATTACTATCAGTAGTAACTTTTTTAAAATCCAAGCTTCAGTAAAGAATTGGCTAATCTTTCATACCAGGCTCTAGGGGCTTGTTTCAATCCATACAAAGCTTTCTACAATCGAAAAACCATATTTCCTTGATCTGTCAAAGTAAATCCATTCAGTTGCTCCACATAAACTTCTTCTAACTCACCATTCAAAAATGCAGATATAACATCTATCTAATAGACCTTGAAATATTTGTAGGCAATATAAGAGCACTAACACATTTGGGTCCAATTTCTGACGACCAATAGTTAAAATTCTGACCTCCATTAGTCAAACTTCTGACTAACAGTGCTGTCAAAAATATTTAGTTAGAAAATTTGACGTAATCATGGTCGTCAGAATTCTGACAGCAATGACATCGGAAAACACGGGTCTACTTTTGGAGAATTTAGGTCAGATATTTTACCCTTGTTAGTAATAACTGAGAGGGGGGGTGAATTATTGGCCTCAAAAATTTATCCTTTAAAATTTAATCCACCAATCAATACACCTCAGATAATTAAACCCCTACAAGATGCATGCCTTGAAATACTTTGAAATAATTAATTATCTGTCAGTTTACCTTGTCTGTCCTTATTCTCCTTGATTACCGATAAGCAGTAAAACTTATTTACCGATATTCAATAAATATGTAGAGTATACTAATCAATCCATAAATTCATATGTGAAATGTAAAATAATAAAGTAATAAATCATACACACATAACACATGGATTTTAACATGGAAACCCTGTTACAGGAAAAACCACTGGGACCGGTACCCCAAATTTTCACTCTTCTAAAGTGAGCCCTGTTAGGATCCAACCCTGTTAAAGGTTACAAACACACTGTTAAGTGTGACCTTGTTAAGGGATTTTTATACATAGGTTGTCACTTAGTATCTCGCATCTATTTTTCCACCATCCTTGAATCAGCCTTCTTCTTAGACTGTCAATAGGCTTTAGGCAAATCTTGCTACCATCCTTGAATCAACCTTCTTCTTAGGCTGTCAATAGGCTTTATGCAAATTCAATGCTACTTTTATAAATCAACCTTTTTTGAAATCTGTTAGGATACACCTCAATTATAGAAGATGGTTAAGTCATGCTCTGTCAAGAGACTTAATGCTTCAATGGTTAAACTGAAACACAATGACCTATTTCTAATGCAACTTGAATTGCAGATTTTCAGATCTATTTAAGTACAATACCTCTCTAATCAATATATCAATTCAATTCCTTTGTGCTCCACACTTTCTGCTCTGTGATGTTGTGCTTCACTAATCGTCGGTGTCTACAAAATTATTTAGCTCTCCCTTAGCTTGATTGATCAGGACTGTATGAAGTTTATCCTTCACCAGCTTCTCTTCAGCATCTTCTTTCTATTCACTCCCCTTCCGTGTATCTGATTGTATGCAAAAATAAATTATTATTGTCTCTTATATAGACATGATATTCCTTAATTATTGATTCTTGATTCTTGGCGTGAAAAATAATCTAGCCAATCTGATTTACGGCTTTAACTCCTAATTTATCTCGCAGTTATCTTCTTGCCAAATGTATAAATCTTCTTTAAATCAATTACTTAACTGTGGTCAAATAAAACAACCAATTAAGTCTATCCTTAAGCTCTGCCAGCTAGATATTTTTTCATTTTCTGAACTCTCTGTTCCGTTGGTCAATTTTGGAGTTCATTGTCGGTGACAACTGCCAGTTCCATCGATGTAACTCCAATTAGCTTTGGGATCTCTATCCGTCGGGCAACTCTATTTTTAGTTCGTTGGGCATCCTATGATTCTACTTCGTCTGGCAACACCGTATTCTGCTCATCGGGCATCACTATGACTTTTTTCTCTACCTTTACCGATGGTGTGCACTTCGTCGGTGTAGTCTATCACTTAGTGAATACTTGACTTTTATGCATTGCTGAAAGCATAATCATTGTTTCATTGATTCTCTGAAGTCTTTGGCATTATGTACATGACCGTATAGATGATATCAAGTTGACATCAATGACAATACAAACCATTAACTATTTTAATGTCTTGCATCATCTTCAACTTAACATTATCAAACATTCAATCAGTTACATGTCATCAATCTCTCCCTTTGGAATTGATGGCAACATACTATATTATCACACTATACTATTTATAATATAATATAAAATACAATTGTTGAGATTCATCAAACTACCAAATAGTTTGTTTTGATAACTGATAAAAATTTATGACCATCGGTAAGCTCTGTGTTAGCTTAGATTTGATTCTTACAACTTTCTGTGTTTCTTCTTGTGATGTGTTGTGTCCTCTGTTTGTGTCAATTTCTCTCTTTTGACTGTTCTTTTTCTTTGATGTCGATGTCTTTTGTTTGCAACTTTTATACAAATTCTCTCCCTATGGATATGATCTCTCCCTTTTTGGAGTAATCTGATAATGAATAGTTTCTGATGATAATATGGATACATTCTCTCCCTTTGACAACAAT
>MU226930.1:886305-921415 GCA_018584345.1 Thuja plicata | reverse complement strand
TTACTTGACAAATCCAGAATTGCAATTTAGAGAAACAAACAGCGGATTTGCAAAAACGAGAAGTGTCACTCCCAAAACCGGGAAGTGTCACTTCCAATTCCTGCAAACAAACGGGGCCTTACCGAATGCACTCACAAGCCTAAACCTCCATGTTGAAGTTGTTAGCACTCGTGCTCATGTTTTCATGCTCCAAACCTCCACTGATCTGGTATGCTGATGAACTTTATGCCCTTTTTAGATATTGTGCTTTGAAAATTTAGAGAATTTTCATTATGCAATACATTCAAGTTGGCGATGAGGTCTCACCTAGCTTGAGCAACCTAAAAATTATTATTATGTTACCAATCAAAAAAATTGGCTTTTAATTTCTGAGCACAAGTATTTCTCATTTTGAACACTTAAATTTTGGATCGTGCACAACTCAAACTTTCTTATGTTCATCGCTTCTTTTTCTCCTCAAATAAAGTTCTTTTTCTCTTGGATTGGTACAGGTATCTTCTTCCTTGCTTTCAATTGAGTTTTGTATGGTTTCACACAGTATTCTTCTGAAATATATCTTAGAAATTCAAATCTTCACTTTTGGACTTATTGTACCTATTTCAATTCAAATTTATACACCTAGATGTAGTCTTCTCCTAAGAAGGAAACATATGTCAATATAGATAGATGGTCTCAACATTGATCTTTATCTCAAAATGAGATTATGATCGAAATCTTTGAATGTACACTTAAAAGTCAGTGTAAAATATATCAGTAAATTTGTAAAAAAATTATGGTGACTATATCTATAGGTATATATCTAACCAGTCCTCTACCCATAATTTCTGGTGACTATATCTATATTTTAAAGGTTTCTCTCTCCCTATTCATTTGATCACGTCCCCTTATTTGAATGGTGTCTCTCTCCACATCCCAAAAATGGTACCCCTGTGTGTCCTAATAGCAACATGTAATTCCTCCCCATGGTAGTACAAATAGTTATTCTGCAATTTACTACAGTGCTTTTTGATTAAAAAAATTGATTTAAAGATGTTAAGATGGTTATTTATTGCAACTGCATCTATTTTTCCTCCAAGGATAGTGATAGCTCTATTGACTTAAGCCATATATGGTATGTGATTTGGCCTCCAAATGATATGCTTACACTTAAAAGTTTCAGATCTCGCATTGTTTCAATGACGACATCTATGGATTTTTTTGGAAAAAAGGCAAAATCCATAATGAGGTTAAAACATTACAATCCAATGCTAGGTCCAGCAGAGAAGCCTGAAGCATTAGATTTCAAAATTATTACACATGTCAATCCAGAATCTCTTGTCATTCACATTCTCTCTAAACAAATTAATCTTAAAGAAAAGAATAAAATTAATCGTGAAAGAAAAGAACCCTTAAAATTTTTAGAAGGGGAAAACATTTTGTACATTCGTTGCAGATTTCTCAATTTTTCTAAAACAATGTTTCAGGATGCCATGTTCATACTGCTGTTATCTAGATATCCATGTCTAGATTGACCGGATTATTTATTAATTTTGTGGATGGCTATTCATTATCATCTTTAATAAGCCAATACACTGTCTAGTATATAGTTTATTCTTTTCTTCTTCTCAATAACACTAAAAGGTGAACACTTGAGACCTGAATATATGTGCATAAATATTCTAAATTAGATATAAATCAAAAAAATGACACTTAAACTTCAAACAAGAACTAATTTTTCAAAACTACCATTTTTCTAACTACACAAAATTGCATATTGTCTCCATATTACACCGATTCTCACTTTAACTGACTCTAACAAATAGTTACACCTTTTACAAAATGGTATTCTACTTAAGCTTATCAACAATCTTAGACCAATGGTTCAACGTAGATATAACCTAATGCAGGTAAAATAAGTCTCTTCAAAGGAATTCCCCATCTTACATCTAGACCAGAGCTCCATAAGCAAGTTGTTGACATCTATTCAAACTTGAACAAAATTCATTTTCTTAAATATTTGATACCACTTTGTTCATCTTCCATGATAGAAGCAGGACCCTCTTTGTCTCCTTATTACATACCTTGATTGGAAATAGTAGGTAGCACTAAGAATGGAATTAAAAGGGAAAAAAAAAAAAAAGACGTTTTCATGAAACTAGATATGAAATTGAGTTCACATAGAGATATTTAATTTGGGAACTGCAATAGTTATTAATTAGAAAATGAAAATTTATTGAATTACACTTTCTAATTTATTGAGTTACGCCTCCCTTCACTATTTCTAAAAGAAACATATCCTCTTCAAATCAAATCAAACACAGTGACAAACCCATCTTGTTCTCCTTATGTTCAACCCATTTCAAGTATATCCAGAAGGCATTTAGCAGCAGTTCCACTTTTAGGCCTTTCACTTCTCCTAAATTTTTCCCAACCAGCCCAAGCCAAGGAATTTCCATTTTTCGGGATTAAAAAGCTGAAGAAAGTGGAAGAAGTGGTAAAGAAGGACCAAGAAGTGGTAATCGAAGGAGACAAGGGAGCAGAGAAAGTTGTAGAAGAATTGAAGGAAGTTGCCCAATATTTGGATTTTGAAGGGACCGGGGCAGCCATGTCAGTATAGTTTTGTAGGAATGGCAAAATTGGTTAGAGGAAGTATAAGAGATAATCAAATCACAAGTGGCAGTCATTTCATATTAAATGAAGAAATTTGATGCACCATGAGGAGAACATAAATTATATTGATGTCCATAAATGACCAAATCAGTTCAACAGGTGTGAGTGATATGACTATTTATTATAATTGATTCAAGGTCTTTAAAAGTCTCGAACAACCAAAATTTGAAACATATCTGAGTATTACTACAAAGTAGAATAATCTAATGAGTAAATCCAAATAGACAAATACTAAAACAAATAGAATACATAAATTCATATATACAAATTAAAAAAAAATTGAATTAAAGAAAGTTCACATGCTAACAAATTCAAATATTAGTCAATCATCTTGAAACATATCCCTTAGAATTGATAAGAGGTTAGGAAAACCAGTGATGTTGATTTTGTAAGATGACTTCCTGCAATATAGGTTACCGTCTAAACCGAAACAAACCTGGAAATGAAAAATTAGAGTGCTTTCCTCAAAGTATTATGTGGCACAATTCCCTTTCCCCTGTGTCGAACCAAACAACACCTTGAATGAAGTCAATTACATGAGGATGACAACAAATGGAGATACAAAATACGTATGAAAAGATGTTGAATCTCGATAGACAATCACCACAAATTGAAATCTCACTAGTACTACTTATATGTCCTATAATGTTTGATAGATTAAGAAAACTAGATTATGATGACAAGAGGGGATACGAACCACCTAATGCAGCATACCTCCAAAGAAAATAATGACAATACACAAACATGCGTCAAGAATAAAAGAAAGATAATGATTATATGTTATGTAGATCTTCATCCAACTATTTCTCATGCCCTACAAACCCTCAAGGTACGTCGAGGTTTCCTTAAACAAGAGAAGATGACAATATCAATTGATTTAGGGAGTACTCACAATTTGATCAACAACAAGTTGCAATACAATTGAATTGTTTGTTTACTCAACCCTAAATTATAGGTTGTGTGTAATAGGCTAGGCTTGCAAATGATGATATGTAGTGTGCTATGAATTATTAAACCCAACACAATGAAATATAAATAAGAAACATTTGATTCAAACTCAGATCTAAATCTGCTAATCCAACTAGTATCATTTCATATCATAGTTGCTCATTGAGAATAAAATTGTTGGGGTCTTTACAATTCGTTTCCTATATAAAGCATGGTTTGGGTACTAGATATTTATAATAATTTTATTCAGCTTCCTATGGTAAATAAATCATTTTGGTCATTGTTGACCATCTAATCTAGTGTGCTCATTTTTGTATCCTACCTCATCCTTAAACAACAATAGGTGTGGCACAACTCTCCTTGGACATAATATTCAAGCTTTAGGGTATGCCTCACTCCATTGTTAGTGATTGTCCTCCTTCCTTCTTAAGAAACTTATAAAAAGAATGATTTAAGTTGTTAGGCACTCAATTGAACTTGATGTTAACCTATTACATTAGACTAATGGCCAGTAAAGTTTTCAAATCAATGCTTATCAAATTTCTCAAGATGTTTTGTGTTTGAGCAACAAGGATAGTTGGTTAAACTGCCTATTACTGTCCAAATAAGGTCACATGAAATCTAAGAATTAGAAACTACTATCAACCACTAACCAAGAATATCTACAACCATTGACTTCATTCACTTCTTTTACAACAAAACCCTGAGTTGTTTGACACCATGAGGAGATGAATATCAACACAATATTAGTATTATAAGATGATAAATTAAAGTACTATCCACAATAATAGATTAAGATCGTATCTTTACTCTTCTTGACTTCTTAAATGTTTTACTCTTGTCAACACATACAAACATTATACTTATCTCTATATTGGCTAGTTAACAAAGTCCTGATATGTTCATGATATTTGATCATCATAACTATTGTACCATTAAAGGCTACAACAATAAATACTATCAAAAAGCTCAAGAAATCGTAAAAATATGTCTATTAACATGCCTTGAGAATATCTTCATAAAACATCTTATAGATTGTAGAGAAGTACTAACAGACATCCTTAACAAAAAATGTTTGACACTTGTGAGAGAAAATAGTGGTCACCCTGAACCAATTCCATCCACCCATTTCAAAATATTGGTAATCTTGTTTTGATCTCTGAAATCACTCGCAATATACTCTAAACTTGTTATCCTTACATCACCAATGCAAACAATGAAGGAGGATATTGATAATAGGTAACATAGTTTAATTCAAATACTAACCTTCAACACTATGCACATATTTCAAACCCACGAGTAAGACCTATCCAAGTAGTGGTTAAGATAATTACCTATCATTCATCTTGCAAATCATTCCATGTGTTGTGGTTTCCTGTTCAAGATTTCAAACTATATATGATCTTTAATGCGATGACATGGTCTTTAAAATGAGGTTTGAGATAAGTTAAGAAATCTTGACCCACCCAGTCAATCTACTCCTCCTTGACATCTATATTAAATATTTCCAATTGAAGACATATTAAATATTTCCATCTATCAAGGTGATATTTCTAAAAGTAACATAACCATTCTAATTGTTCAGCATCTATGATTAATTATTTTGATGCACAAGAATGCAATTTTTGTTTGATAACCATAAACACAAATCTCTCTATAGCCATGTCTTGATTTATGTTATCACAAACAAGTAATCTAATCATTATCTCTTGCCATGACTATTAGTTTAAACTCAAAGATTAGATGAAACATTGGTCTCCACAAATTTTGTGCATGAAGAAATCCAAAGAATTGATTAAAATAGTAATGGCAATGAGCACCATGTTTTCCTCAAGAATGATATATTATTATGGGTCTATAATACTGATCAAATCTAATGTTAATATCAAAAAAAATTATATATACTTGAACCATTAGAAACATCATACTCATCCTCACTTTGCATAAATTCATAATAAATAAAGAGATAGTGATGATCAACACCTTCCACAAATACCAAAGACAATAACAAATTTGTATCCTATGATCCCTCATTATAAATACATGAACCTTGAAAATGAAAATAATAGCCTTACTATATTGTTATGAATGGGATAGAAAATAAAGAATGTTGCAGATATAGAGTGAGAATGTGGGGGATCTTGATAAAATATGAGATTTTGAAGCCTTACCTTAGATGAAGATCTCAAAACCAATAAGAGGATTTGAAGCTCCCTTAATTGATGGGTCGTAGAGTAGGTATTAAGGGAGAAGAAGAAAATGATAAGTGAATATTCTTTTGAGACTTGTATAATTGAAAAGGTGGTAATAGAGGAAGAAATGTAATAGGAAAATAAATCCTTCGATGCAAAGGAAAAAAATAGATAATATACAAAAGCTCAACACAGAGCTCAATATTATAGAGTGATAGATTCATGTCCTTCCTCTAACCACATAAATTAATTAATAAAAGAAGAAGAATCTTGTCCACCAAAAAAGTACATAGAGATGTATTCAATAAAGAGGAAAATAGATGGAGCTTGGGTGTCTTACAAGATGTTATGCCCTACATCCCCGTCCCTACATTTTGTGTGCAAAATGTTGGGTCCCCCTTTTTGCTTTCTACTTTTGGCTCTCGCCTTGTCTTTTTCTTTGTTTTCTCTGTTTTCTTTCCCCGGGGTTTTCTTCCCCGCGGTCTTATTTTGTTTTGTGTTTCTCTCGTGTTTCCGGGACCTGGTCCTGGAGCTGGTTGTTCTTTGTTGGGGGCCGGATTCTGGACTCTGAGATTCTCTGCTGCGAGGTCATCTTTCCTTAAGATGGTATCGTTGTGTGGAATCCCCGGGCCTAGAGTCCAGGGGTCTGTCTGTCCGAAGTTTGCGGAAGGAAAGATAACTTGCTTTTACCGCAGGTATAAGTAGAAGTTACCTGCCATTTTCACATTTACCATGATTAAACACTTGAGCGATTTAAGAGTGATTTACAGTGATTTAGCGATAATCTAGTGCTAACTATTCCAGGCTGGTCTGAGCATTTGTGAGTGGTTTGTGGTGGTAAGTGGTGATCAACTGACGGTTGAAGCTGTTGCAGAGCATTCGCAACGGGTTCCTTTTCCTTGCCTTTCTTTGTGGTCAGGTTGGTGCCTTCCTCCCTTTCTATTTTCTTTCCTTCTTTTTTTTCTATGCCTATTTTCGTGTGGTCTTGTTTTTGTTTTGTGTTGCGTTTCTTTCTAGTTCACCGCCCGTTGGTGGGTCGGCTCTGTCGGAGGGTTGTCTGCCCTCTGTGTAGATGTAGTTTAGTTTGTAGATGGTGTAGAAAGGTTGTAAATATCTGTACATTGTCTGGTTTTTTGTAAATAGTCATTTTGCGTGTCGTGTGTATATATGTGAATTTGATGTATATTGTTGTATATCCATCTAGTCTGCATGTATATACCCTTCAGCTCTGTTGTATATTGGTGTATATTATGTGTATATCTTCTTGGTGGTCTGTCGAGCTCGCTATGCTGCATCTATTTCTGGTTTCTAATTTGCGAGCTCGCTCTGTGCAGAATACTACCTAGTTGAAACTCGGCTCTCAGCCGGTTTCAACCAAGTAGTTTTCTCTCTCCTCCATAAACCAGCTTGCCAATCATTTATGTCCCATGCACACATTTAAATCTATCCAAGTGGCCTTCGCTTTTTATGCATTCGGATAGTTGGCTCCACCGTCGTCACCATAACTCTCATTTATTGCTCACCCACATGGCCCCCACGTGGGTCTGACGGCCCACTTTTTGTGTACACCTCCCAACGGTTACTTCCCCAGGCTCTGGGTCTCTTAGCATCACTCATCCCATGTCCTTCTTTTACTAAGTGTGATAAAACCCCCCAGACCCAGATCGTTAGTTAAATTTCTAAGTATGCAATATATATATATGCTTTCCAGAGTTTTTTTTGAACTAAGCTAACTTTTCAGGGGAAGCAAGCGCCATGATGGTAAGATCTCCGGACCCTGGACTTTTTATGCGTTCTGACGAATGCCTTGCCTTGTAGGTTTTTGGAACAACAAACTTTCAAATATGTCTGAAGCTTCTGCATCTTCACCACCCAGAAGTCTGGAACTTCCTTCTACGGAAGTTACAAGAGCAGTAGTTAGATCCAAAATAGAGAAGGCCCTGGAGAACCTCCCTATGAGCTTGAAATATGTAAAAGACGGAGTCATCATAGGCTCAAAGATTGAGTCCAAAGTCTAGTTCATCACCGACACCAGCGTCGAGACATGGCCTAAGATGCAGGCCTTGGTAAAGATCATGTACATTCAGCGACAGGTCAGAGATTGATTAGCCATTCAAATCGGGAACTCCGAGATCCTTAAGGCAGCTTGTTTCCCATGCTCTGTGCAGTCACCAGAGCTTATTCTCACACTTGCGGTGAACTAGAACACATCGGTCTGAGTTGTTATGCTAGCAACCCCAGAGCCAACAGGGTATCCTACTCCCATGGTGTCCCTCGACCCTGATACCTTCTAAAGGGGCTTGGGGATCCCCCAATTTGACAAATCGATTGTAGTTACCCGGTCAGATGCCTTGGCCAAATTCACTCAGTTGGAGGAGGCAGCCCGTATATATATGAAAAATCATTGGCTCAAAACCCCAAAGAGGGATCCCAAGAGGATAAAGCTGGAAATCCCCAGGGCCGAATTCAAGGAAAGCATCCAGATGGGGATGATAGCACTATGTCGGGTCTTCGGGCAATAGCATGCCCGGGATTTCTCCAGGTGGATGTATTACTTTTTGCTGGGTATCAGCATGGGCGAGGAATATTTTGACTAGGCTGCCATAATCTCCAACCATGTAGACTCCCAGTTCCTTCAATTAGCCAAGAAGAAGAAGTTTTATATGACTTCTTATGTTCTCTGGGCCCTGGCACAACAATGGCCCCACACTAATGGGTTGCTCACAGAGGGTGTACTCGGGATCGGCTCGGGCCAGAAGGCCCCTTGGGACCATTTCCCATAGATTCAATGGAAGGCTAGCTTCCCCATTTTTTGTCGGGTAAACGATGCCTTCGTTTACTACCACCTGCTTACACCCACCCGGGATGTAGGATACCGCCTATCTACAAAGGTGATGAATTTGGTCCGGAGTTATGGACATTACTACATACAATTTCAATAGCACACTTACATTAGGGTGACCGGCTTCTCCGAGAAACCCTACTTGTTGCCCAAACATTGTGGGGACAAGATAATTCTCCTAGAATATTGCAGGCAGATAATGGAGCTGCATGCCTTCTATGCCTTAAAGAAGGTAATAAGTATTCCATTCCCAATCACTTGTGAGAACTATTCATTTAGTCTAGCCGCCACTAAGGAAGCAGATAATGAGCTCAAATGCTATAACCTAGTATAATTTTACTTAACACGGAAATAGTTTGATCCACATGGCAAGATTGCAACAGCACTTCCCAGGGCATCAGAGCCCCATCTGTATCATATAGAGGACTCTTCGAAGGATTGTCAAGATGACATGGAGGTTCAGGGGTGGCATTATGTCAGAATGACCGCGGGAATGATGAAAATATTGAAGCTCCAGAGATTCCCAGAGGACTTCTCAGACACCACCTCCACGGTGGATCCCCAGTACAAGGCAAAGGGGATCGATAAATTGGCCCTTCCACCAGTGAATTGGGATGCCCAGGAAGGGCCCACAATTGAGGAATTCACTCACAATATATTGGAACCTAGCCACCTCTATTTCAAGAAGGTGTGCCCTGGGAGTGTCCGTCGGGCGGCCCAGCCAATGCCAAAGTTAACTCTGGGGGCTGGAACTTCTTCACAGGGAGTAGATAAAGGGAAAGGGATAGCAATAACTCTAACCTCGCAAGAATTCCCCATTAAAGAACAAGTAAAAAAATCAGTAGCAACCTCCCAGCAAATGCGAGAGAATCTGCTCATGCGGCTGGCTACTCTGGTACTCATGGCCGGACCAATTTGTCCTCCCTCCTCCCCTTCACTAGTAGCCTTGATGGTTAGAGAAACAAGGGTAGATTCAATAGAGAAAGTAGCAATAAGGGATGTGGGGCCACCCTTAGTTACTAGGAGAAAGAAGAGCCTTAACCAAAATCCTAAGGTAGAGTCAGACCTGGGGATGCCCTTGATCCCACAAGTTGAGATCCTTTCTTCTGACTCCCCAGAACCAGAAAGGAAACCAGAGCCCACCGATGTCCCCACCAATCCTCCCCCACAGGATGAGTTTGATGATGTTTTTTCTACCGACGAGTTCGGGAATCTGCAGGGGGACATCGAGCAAACAGAGGTTGAAGTCCTAGCGCAAGAAGAGGCTCTAGAACAAGAACCTGTGCAAGAGCAGGAAGAGAAGATGGAAGAAGAAAAAGGGGTAGAACAAGAGATTGCCTCCAAGGTTCCAGAGATACAAACTACGAGAGTGGACCAACAGAAGTAGAGTGAACAAATGGCATACGTTGAGGGAACTGGACCTACAGGAGCAACCGTAACCTCAGCCACCACGTTCCAAGTGCCACTCCCTGAAGTGACCTTTGGGCAGGTAATAACTGCGGCCCAAACATTAAATATTTTCTTGGTACCTATCCTATTGCCAAAAATATACTAGAAGAAGAAGAAATCCTGGCGATAGAGGCCGAAGAACAAGAAGAGTGAGAAGAGGAAGAAACCCTCGGGACAGCCAATGACGGTCCAAACAAAGAAAAAGATACAGAGGACAAGGCGGAAGAAATAAATGTCGCCGGGGAAAATATTGGCAACGAAGCCCAAAATGAATAAAAGGAGTCATGCGAAACTCACACCACTGAGGAGCAGCAGCAACAAGATACAGGGGAAGAACATAAAAAGTAGACTTTGGCAAATAAGCAACCCCTGTCGCCTCAGTAGTTGGTCAAAAGAAAGAAAAGGAAGGCTCCATCCACCCCTAGAGCTCATCTCTCCCTGGCTGAGATGATGGCTCAGGTCTAGAATCCACCAAAGGCAAAGAAAGCCCAGACGGTTCACACTCTTTGAACCGGGTCGGGCGGAGAAACAGTTGTAGTTGTGGCAACACCTCCCCCAAACGCTAATGAGGCCACTGCCGAAGCTGGAGATTATGATATCATGGAGATATCACTGGGAAAAAGAGGAAAGTAGGGCAAAGTAAACCTGTTCAAAGAGGCGACCATGGCCATGGAGGATCGATATGAAAAGGAGGCCCAAAGGCTCAAAGCGGAAAAGGAGAAGACAGCAAACCTTATGGGATTGCTAACTGAGCTGGCCTGACCTATCAGTGCCATTCCTCTAGAGGCCTCCACATCTGATGCACCATTACCACAGAGTGACATAGACTCCCTGCGAGCAATGAAGAAGAAGGCCCAAGCGGTCGATGAGTGGGTCACTTTACAGATAGGAAACACGGCATTTCCTGGTATCCACCCTCCTGGACTTATATGCGGCCTAACATGTTCTGCATCAAGAAGAAACTATTATCAACATATGGGAGGGTGATATGGAAAATTACAAAGCATGGAAAGTAAAACTTGAAGAACTCCTTGGTCTTGGGGAGGAAATGGTTTTTGAGTCTGGGATTTTGGGAGAGGAATCATTCAATTTTGTGAGGACCCAACACTCCCGACTTGACCTCACATTGGAGGTGCTCAAGCAACTGGTAGGGACTCTATGTGATAAAATCAACATGGTCCAATATTCTTTGAATATGTATAAGGCATTTGTCACAAAGGTCTCCAGAGCTGACTCGTTCAGCACTGACACATGCACGCCGGAGGAATACATTTTGGAGAAGTTTGATGAACTAATGGAGTCAAGATATCAATCCCTGGAGGGAGTGGATGGAAATCAAATGGAGAGAATGACTCGCATGACCCTTAGTGGTCATGATGCGACAAAAATGGCCGATCGATTCAAGAGGAACGTTCTAGAGCTAGGGGAACAGATTGAGGTGGCTAGATACCGGCGGGCTGGCCTCAAAGAGATTGATGAGGATGGAATCTCCTGCCTCCTCTAGACCTTCAACGATAATAAAAAGCAATAAAATTTTCTTTGGGGGCTGGAGAAAACCCAAACATTTTGTATTCTTTATTCTTTTGGAATGTAAGTTCCCGGATCTCAGAGTCCAGGATCCTACATTTTGTATTATTTCGGTGATCCGTGTCCTAGTCCCTGAGGCCGATTGGTCACTTTCAAGTAGTTAATAAAGGTTGTCGAAGTTTTTTAGAAGATAGATAGCTACATCAAGGAACGTCAGATTGACAGTTCGTTTTCTCACAGATGACCTCGAGGCGCCGCTTCAGATATACACCTGGCACATTAGAGACAGGGCGCCACATTTCCCATTTATGAGGCATGTAGCCTCGATCCCCGGGGAATCAGATTTCTTCCTTCTCTTTCTCGACTCTCTTCTCAAGGCCGATTCTTCCACTCTACCTTCTTGTCTTATTCTTCTGACATATCAGGCCTATTCTGTCTCTAGGTCTTTTGTAGGGTGGCGCAGGTAGTACCGGCCCCCGGATAATATATTCTATTGTACAGTGTAATGTAAAATAGGGTTAGGTTTAGGGTTAGATGAAAATGTGTATAAATAGTAAGTTCGGCCCTTTTCCAAGGGTTAGCGAAATTGATGATTTTGCAATCCACAAGTAATAGAGAAGGAATATTTTTGTTTCAAGTTGCAGAGCTCAATGCTCCTTGGTCTTTAAGCATTTAGTAGTTAGATGCTCCCTTGGAGCCACCATTGTATCACGTACCAGTGCTAGCTGAAAGAAATATTTATGAAGAAGGGAGAATTATTACAATGATGTTGTTCGCATTCAATCTTCTGAGTTAAAGGTATTTTATGTTTTATGTTCTTCATGTCTTCTGCTATGATGCTTTAAGTAGATTAACGACCTCTTTTCCCTCGCTACTAATGAAATATAAACTGATGGTTGCACAATTCTTCAGTATTTAGTGTAGTGTATCAGAGCATTATTGATGTATTAAATGTTTAAACATAACTATAGGTAGATGAAACATTTTAACCTTGCAGGGTCTTTTTCAGTTTATTTGCTAAGTGTAGAATTCTTGGAGAAACCTCACCTTCCTGAATCCCCAGAGAGAATGAGTTGAAGAAACCAGCTATCCCTCTCAAAAATAGTCGCATCTCCCAATCGAGCCCCACACCGTCAAGACCTGGCACTCAGGTGCTTGGAGACCCGGGGAATCTCATTTCCCAGGACAATCTTTGCAGGCAAAGTTGGCCGGTACCCCCAGCACCCGGTGACAACTTATGACTGTTGGTAGACCCGGTCACCAAAGTCCTATTAACAAAAACTAGCGCTAGAAGGAGGGCATGAACTCATCCCCCTCTTGAGATTCTGACTTTACATCTTCTGAGGATTCCCCAAGCCATAGTTTTAGGATTTAAGCCTTCAGTGGGATTTGGGCTTTCTCCCCAGTGAAATTTGAGAGAATCCTTAGGCCAGCCCCAAACCCCGGAAGGTTTGTCAAACTTGAGCCTCCTATTCAAAAGAAATAGACCCTGAAAACCACACCAACCACTATTGTCTGGGGTTCCAGCACACCGCAGAATACCCAAACTTCTCAGACAATCCCGGGAACCAACGCTCAGATTGTCCAAAATCCGGTTCCCCAAATGGCTTTGTATTTTGATAACACCGGGTCCCCTATGTGAAACTTTCTGGGCACAATCAATGACTTACCCTCACACCCGAAAAATATTTGCCAACATATGAGCACCTAGGCTCACGAACAGTAGAAGAAAACTTACAGGCATACAAGGATGCCATGAACCGACACCAGATCCAACATGAAGATGTTGTGACCCAGATGTTTCCCCTGTCCTTGGGGTAGGGTGAGCTAAACTAGTACCTAAACCTTCCTGCCAACTCCATCAATAGTTGGCAAGACATGGAGGACGCCTTCTTGGCTTTCTTTCGCATACATGTGGACCCAGCTTGGTGCCACAGCCAATTCATCTCCATTAGAAAGGAACCCAATGAACCTCTTACAGCATTCAACCATCGGTTCTAGCATGCCTTGAAGTGGTGCACGGGCCCTTTCATTCCATCCCCGAAAGTAACCATACAGACTTATCTTAATGCGATGGACCCCTTCATTGCCACCCTCCTTTGGAGAACGACCACTGCGGGCGACCAGGATACTTTGGCGAAGGTTTACAACCTAGCCTTAGAGTTATCCTGTGGTCTTAACAAATCCTCGAGTGGGATTGGGCAGAGCACACCTTTCAACATGATCCCCGATAGAATTACATACATCGGAGGATATAACCCCAATCTGGCAACGGGTGCCCCTGCGATGGCAATGAATCCCATGCCACCGTCAATAGACCAGTAGGCTCGGTACGTTTACCCATCACAGACTCAATCAATACCGGGTCTGGAAGTCTTTCCTTGGAATCAGCTGCAATAGGAACAATAGCCTCAGACACAACCACTCAGAGTGCCCTTCTTTCAGTCATCCACAGCTGGAGGATTGCCACCCTCAACCCCAGTGAATACTGCTGCCTTCACAAGGAACCAACAACAATCGTCATATTGTGACACAAACACTTAGTTGACTGCCAAGGTTGAATCCCTCTGGTAAATGTTGTCTACCCTGACTGTGGACATGGGTCAGTTGAAGGCAGGGTCCTATGCACCCCAAAATACTAATTCCCAGAGAGGGAATATCTTCTTCGGCCAACGAAACAACAACGTCGGGGGAAGAAACTTCAACAATGGGCCTCGGCCCAATCAACAGCAATGGAACAATAACGTGAACACCGGAGGCCCGCTTCCAAACCAAAATGCCAATCAGAATGGTGTTGGACCATCACATTTCACACCAGTCACAGACTTCTATCCCATGACCAATTAGTGTAGACTGCATGACACAAGTTCCCACAATGAGGTAAACTATGCCATGCTGGAAAAGGTCATCATGATCTCCCAGCTGGACAGACAACAATCGCACGATGCTACTCCCCTAGAGCCTCATGTGCAAGAACCAACCCACAGTGCCTTCACTTGTGAGATCATCTTCTTTGGAACTTCTGGGGAAGATGAAGAAGAATCTAAATTGTAGGGATTCTTTGATGAATCAATCCCGCCCTTTGAGGCTAATGCCTTCACTAACCCGTGGACTCCATACAATACTCAGAGTTAGGCTGGTAAAGGACCAGCTTACATGTCTACACCTCCCACCGGGGACACTCCTCCCTGGGATAATGAAACTGATCAGCCCGCCCCTCTAAAAGGTTCTATCTCTAACCAAGCGAAAGACCTGGCCGAGGGAGGTCACCAATTCCTGGGGGGAAGATTTGACATTACAAAGGCATTAGAACAAACTACCACCTCCATAACCTTGATGGAGGTTTTGTTAAACTGCCCCGAGTAGAACAAGTCTCTTCTGAAGCTCTTGGGAAACCTGAAAGCCGTCAGTCGCCTGCCTAAGATTGTCTCTTTTGAGGATGCTAACACAGCTGTCTTCCAGGGGAACAATGAAGATCCTCCCTTCCTACTAGGCCTGAATATCCAAGGCAAAAACATACACAATTACCTAGTAGATTTTGGAGCTTCGGGCAACATCATGCCCCTTTCCATATGCCAGAAGCTCAGATTCCATCCCACCCCATCTAATGGCGCAGTGATTCAGATGGATAAAACTATCGTGAAAATGGTGGGAGAATTGAAGAACGTCTGGATACAGCTTATCCAAGACCCCAGGATTGCCAGCATAATCGACGTCCAAGTGGTGGACATCCCGGAGACGTATGGGATGTTATTAAGTCAGAATTGGTCTAAGTCCTTGAATGGATACTTCTCGACCGACTTCTCCCACTTATGGCTCCCCTGGGAAGGAGAATCAAACAAGATTTGGGTTGAAATTGAACCTTGAATGAAATAGGCCCTTACCGAATTCGGGAGGGTTAGTGAGGTCTTCTTCTTTGAGACTTCCGTTGGGGTGTACCGACCCTTTGAAATCTAACATTTGATTCACCCTTGGGGAGGATCCCATAGTTCTACAGAGAACCCAGGACCTAGAAGAAAAGTTGAGGGTTGAGGTTGACTCTCAAGGTGCCACAGCGACCCCTGCTACACTCTTGTCTGGAACTTGGTGCCGAGTACACTATTAGAAACATTCAGAGCTAGAGTGTGAACTTTGCCTTTCCATCACTACTCGGCACATCGACGCCTTCTGAAACAAAGCACATGCAGTTGATCCCTCGGAACCCAGTATTCCAACTGGAAACACCTCTTCGGTGCCATTTCCCCAGGAACCTCCAATTCAAACCCCTCTGAAGGTGAACCCCACCCATGCACCAATAGTGCAGGAGGAAGCTCCTCCCAAGTCTCCCAAAAGCAACCCAAAGGTTACTCCCATTCCCCAGCTCCAGAACACAAGTAATGATTTGTGGACCCTCAAGTTTGATGGGTCCCGATCCAAACAAGGTTGCGGGGCCGGGGTAGAACTAATCAACTCGCGAGGGAAAGCCTTCCTTGCATCCTACAGACTGCAGTTCAACTGCACCAACAATGTTACGGAGTACGAGGCTCTGGTCCTTGGGCTCTTATTTGTGTTAAGGAAAGGAGTCACCCGCCTCTAGGCTTTAGGTGATTCAGATTTGGTTGTCAAACAGGTCCAGATTCAATATATATGTCATGACAAAAGGCTGACCGCATACCGCAATCGGGCTTGGAGCCTTATTGAAGATTTTGATGCATTTGGCATTGATCTTATTCCCCGGCGAAAGAATTATGTCCTCGATGCCCTCACTATTTTTTCCAGCACCCTTGAGCCCATGGCTGGCTCGCGACTCTAGAGATTTTCAATTGAGATGATCCCCACTCCGTCCATCCCAGATAATGTCACCCACTTTCAAGTTTTTGAGGAGAATCAGCATATCCTATCCTTCATGGCCAATGTTGGTGTCTTTGAGGACCAGATAGTGGAGGAATGAGACCATGATGATACTGGATAGGGTGATGGAGACGATGGGATCATAGACCTACCCACTAACACCATCCTGAAGCGAATATTTGCACTTGAACGAATCTTTGACTCGGACCCTCAGGGCTGAGAAAAGATGTCATCCTCCTCTGAGGGAGGAAAATTCAAAAAGGTAAACATCAGCCAGCCCAATGAAGAAAAGATGATACACATTGGCACCTCCTGCTCCCCTGAGAAGAAGGATTCTCACAGTTCTATGAGAATACATAGATGTAATTGCATGGGGATAAGAGGATTTGAAAACATATGACACATCCATTATGACTCATACCATCCCCTTGAAACCTGATGCTAAGCCTTTTCGGCAAAAGCAATGACCGGTCAACCCACTAATCGAGCCTCTAATTCATCAAGAGGTGGAAAAATTGTTGTTAGCCCAGATAATCTTTCCAATTTGACACACTACGTGGGTTGCCAATTTGGTCCCTATGAGAAAGAAGAGCGGTGAAATTCACCTTTGTGTGGATTTCCAAAATTTGAATAAGGCCTCCAAGAAGGATAATCACCCTCTCCCCTCGTTGGATGAGGTGTTGCAAATAGTGAATAGCTCTCAAATGATGTCATTCTTGGATGGATACTCTGGGTATAACCAAGTCATGGTTAAGTACAAGGATAGAGATAAAATAGTGTTCACCACCAAATGGGGAATGTTTGCATATAGGAGGATGCCCTTTGGCTTGATTAATGCAAGCGCCACATTTCAAAAGGCTATGGACATCACATTTGAGGGCCATGTGAATCGGTGCATAATCATCTACATGGATGATTTGACCATTTTTTCCTGGTACAGGTGTGACCATTCCGCCCACCTCGCCCAGATTTGTGAGAGGTGTTGCCGGTATGAAATATCCCTCAACCCTAAGAAGTGCATATTTGGGGTCACAAAAGGGAAGTTGCTCAAGCATATTATCTCCGAGAAGGGAATATCCATTGACCCTGAGAAATTTGAAGCACTGCTAAATTTGTAGATGCCCGGCAGCAAGAAAGAGATGCGATCTTTCTTTGAAAAGATCAATTTTGTCTGGTGGTTCATCACTGGATTCGCTGAGATAGTCAAACCACTCAATGAAATGATGAAAAATGATACCAAGATTGAGTGGAGCCCTAAAGAAAAGCAGGCATTTACCCAGATCAAACAGATGATTACGGAGGCACCTATCCTGGCTAGTCTGGACTACTCCCTTCCATTTTACATTTATTCCTTTGCTTCACCACATTCCGTCGTGGCAGTGTTGACTCAAAAGGTTGAAGGGGAAGAACAATCGATAGCTTTCATGAGCTCCCCCTTCAAGAATGTCGAAGTTCGGTGTTCATCGCTAGATAAGCAAGCCTTTGCTCTTGTGCATGCCATGAAGAAATTATGGCATTATATTCTCCGGAGAAAGGTGCATGCCATCATCCCGGACCAAGCCGTGAAGTCTCTACTGATGCTGAGTGAGTTGGGTGAAAGATGGGGGAAATGGATGGCCATCCTCCAGGGACTAAGTCGAGCAATGGCAGAAGAGACTCCCCATATAGAATGCCAAACTTACACGGTGGATTCTATCACTCGAGACCCATGGTACATAGACCTAGTGTACTTACTATTAAACAATAAATGTCTGGAGGGATTGCCTCCTACCAAACTCTGCGCTCTGTGGATGAAAAGTGCTCACTTCATGATTAAAAACTTCGTGCTTTACCACAAAAACTATGAGGGAGTGTACCTGTAGTGCATCGACAGAGACCAAGCTACGAGGATGATCGATGAATTCCATGGGTAGTTTGGAACCAAGCATGTCTCAGCCGATGCTTCTACCCATCAGATCCTCCAGGCCAGATACTATTGGCCCTATATATTTAAAGATGTTTACACTCACGTTCGAAGATGCCACACTTGCCAAACTGTGGCGCATTGTGAACGTAACCTGGTTATGCCTTTACAACCATTCTTCGAGGCTAGGCCCTTCGCCCAATGGGAATTTGACTTCATCGGGGAATCAACCCCAACTCGTCTGCCAACCACCGGTACATCCTGACTGCTACTGATTACTGCACACGGTGGTCTAAAGCTATACCTTGCAAAAACAACACAGTAGATGTAGTTATTAAATTCCTGGAAGAAAACATCGTCACAAGATTCAGAATGCCCTTTGCTTTAGTATGTGACAATGGTCTGGCATTTTATTCAGTGCAATTTCTTGAGTGGACCTACAATCAGAAGATCACTCTAAAGTTTTTCAGCAACTATTACCCCCAGGGGAATGGTGTTGCTGAATCTACAAATAAAAATCTACTCAAAGTGATCAAACACTTGCTAGAACAGAATCCCCGGGATTGGCACCAAAAATTTAAATTCACCCTCTGGGCAGATTGCATCCGAATTAAGGCCACCCTGGGAATGTCCCCATTCTATATGGTTTATGGCCAGAACCCAATATTTCCAATCAACTTACAAATCCCAGTTTTGTGGTTTATGTAGGAATTCGGCAACCGGGATAACATCGTGGAGGTTCGGCTCCTAAATCTGGTACAGATGGAAGAATAGCAAGATGCAGGCCTTGAAAATTTCACATGTCATCAAGCAGTGGTAAAATGATGGTTTGACCAAAGAGCCCAATACAAGGCTTTTCATATTTTGGACTTGGTCCTGCTATGGGATAAGGCCCAGGAAAAGAAAGGCAAGCACACTAAGTTCCAACAGCTCTGGCTCGGGCCATACTTAATCTCAGAGATCTGCAGGGAAAATACCTACCACCGTAACACCATGACTGGAGAACCTTTACCATTTCCCGTCAATGGACAGTTCCTCAAATATTATTTCAAATAAGGTAGATTTTCCCAAAGTTGTATTTTATGTAAAGTTTCCCTCTTGTAGATATCTCTTTCCCGGTGCCTTGTTGGGAGGTACCTTGCCTTGTAAATAGTCTTGTTGGCCATCCTCTGGGACCGTCCTTTTTCCTTGGTTGTTTTCGCTTTCTTATCTTCTTTTTGGGTTTCAGTGTTTTTCTCTCCTTTTTGTGAGGATTGGAATGCTTCGCATAAACGCTAGTCTCCGAGATGATGTCTGTTGCATGGTGAACTTAAGAATCTGTTGTTAGCATAATGGAACCTGTCCAGTCTCTGGAGTTATTTTACAAGTTTGATAGTGCATTTTGAGAAATCTTCGTCGGGTTTATTTCTAGAAATCTGACAATCAGTAAAATAAAAATGAAGGACAAGTAATCGGACACATCGAGGGTAGATCGGTTGCACTAGTTGGTTGACCCAAGTCTAAACTTTTTAAAAGGGATTCTTTCTAGGTCCAAAGTTTTATCCCCCATTCAATATACAGAAATAGGTGGAAGGGTGAAAGAAGTACCACCATTAAAATCTAGCTAAGCTTAAGCTTAATGGTGAAAGAAGTACCGCCTCCCACCTAGAAACATACAAAATAATAAAAGAAATAGAATTAAGGGACAAAACTC
Source organism: Thuja plicata (assembly GCA_018584345.1). Classification (NCBI taxonomy): domain Eukaryota; kingdom Viridiplantae; phylum Streptophyta; class Pinopsida; order Cupressales; family Cupressaceae; genus Thuja; species Thuja plicata. Next base: position 901,382 of record MU226930.1, on the reverse strand, counting down.
CGGTCCCCAAGAGAAACGAGAAAATCTAATGACTTTGTGGTTTAATTTACTTAGTGCCTTTTCTCTACTCCTCCCAAAGGTCATCAGCTTGATTTCCCTTCAAAGAACACACTTCACCACTGATGAAAGGATCACGGGTTAAATCGCGTATGGCCAGATTTTCTCAGACACGCTACTCTTGGCAGGTAAGATACTTCGAGTAACGATTTGTTCCAGTTTTGCTAACCAGAGATTCTATAGTTCTCAAATGCACTTAGGCATTTGTCCCAGATAGTCACCATTTGTTATGCCCTGCATCCCCATCCCTACATTTTGTGTGCAAAATTTTGGGTCCCCCTTTTTGCTTTCTGCTTTTGGCTCTCGCCTTGTCTTTTTCTTTGTTTTCTCTGTTTTCTTTCCTTAGGGTTTTCTTCCCCGCCGTCTTTTTTTGTTTTGTGTTTCTCTCGTGTCTCCAGAACCCAGTCCCAGAGTTGGTCATTCTTTGTTGGGGGCCGGATTCTAGACTCCAGGATTCTCCGCCGCGAGGTCTTCTTTCCTTAAGATGGTATCATTGTGTGGAATCCCCGAGCCCAGAGTCCGGGGGTCTGTCTATCCGGAGTTTGCAGAAGGAAAGATAACTTTCTTTTACCGCAGGTATAAGTAGAAGTTACCTGCCATTTTCACATTTACCATGATTAAACACTTGAGCAATTTAAGAGTGATTTAAGAGTGATTTACAGTGATTTAGCAATAATCCAGTGCTAACTATTCCAGGCTAGTTTGAGCATTTGCGAGTGGTTTGTGGTGGTAAGTGGTGATCAACTGACGGTTGAAGCTATTGCAGAGCATTCGCGGTGGGTTCCTTTTCCTTGCCTTTCTTCATGGTCAGGTTGGTGCCTTCCTCCCTTTCTGTTTTCTTTCCTACTTTTTTTGGTCTGCCTATTTTCGTGTGGTCTTTTTTTTGTGTTGTGTTGCGTTTCTTTCCGGTTCACCGCCCGTTGGTGGATCGGCTCTGCCGGAGGGTTGTACGCCCTCTATGTAGATGTAGTTTAGTATGTAGATGGTGTAGAAAGGTTGTAAATATCTATACATTGTCTGGTTTTTTGTAAATAGTCATTCTGTGTGTCATGTGTATATATGTGAATTTGATGTATATTATTGTATATCCATTAGGTCTGCATGTATATACCCTTCAGCTCTATTGTATATTGGTGTATATTATGTGTATGTCTACTTGGTGGTCTGTCGAGCTCACTGTGCTGCATTTGTTTCTGGTTTCTAATTTGCGAGCTCGCTCTATGCAGAATACCACCTGGTTGAAACTCGGCTCTCAGCCAGTTTCAACCAGGTAGTTTTCTCTCTCCTCCATAAACTAGCTTTCCATTCATTTATGTCCCATGTGCACATTTAAATCTGTCCAAGTGGCCTTCACTTTTTGCGCATTCAGACAGTTGGCTCCGTTGCCGTCACCATAACTCCCATTTATTGCTCACCCATGTGGCGCCCACGTGGGTCTAACGGCCCACTTTTTGTGTACACCTCCCAATGATTACTTCCTCAGGCTCTGGGTCTCTTGCCATCACCCATCCTGTGTCCTTCTTTTACTAAGTGTGATAAAACCCACTAGACCCAGATCCTTAGTTAAATTTCTAAGTACGCAATATATATATGCTTTTCAGAGTTTTTTTGAACTAAGCTAACTTTTCAGGGGAAGCAAGTGCCACGATGGTAAGATCTCCAGATCCTAGAATTTTTATGCATTCTAACAATCACCTGGCCTTGCAGGTTTCCATAATAATGAACTTTCAAATATGTCTGAAGCTTCTGCATCTTCATCATGCGAAAGTTCGGAACTTCCTTCTACGGTAGTTACCAGAGTAGCAGTTAGATCCAAAATAGAGAAGGCCCAGGAGAAGATGCCTATGAGCTTGAAATATGTAAAAGACAGAGTCATCATAGGCTCAAAGATTTAGTCCAAAGTCCAGTTCATCACTGACACCAGCGTCAGGACATGGCCTGAGATGCAGGCCTTGGTAAAGATCATGTACATTTAGCGACAGGCCAAAGAACCATTGGCCATTCAAATTGGGAACTCCGGGATCCTTAAGGAAGCTTTTTTCCCATGCTTTGTGTAGTCACCAGAGCTTATTATCACACTTGCAGTGAACTACAACACATCAGTCTGAGTTGTTATGCTCGCAGCCCCAGAGCCAACAGGTTATCCTACTCCCATGGTGTCCCTCAACCCTGATACCTTCTAGAGGGGCTTGGGGATCCCCCATTTTGACAAACCGGTTGTAGTTACCCGGTTAGATGCCTTGGGCCAATTCACTTAGTTGGAGGAGGTAGCCCGTATATATATGAACAATCATTGGCTCAAAACCCCAAAGAGGGATCCCAAGAGGATGAAGCTAGAAATTCCCAGGGCCAAATTCAAGGAAAGAATCCAGATGGGGATGATAGCACTATTTCAGGTCTTCGGGCAACAGCATGCCCAAGATTTCACCAGGTGGATGTATTACTTTTTGCTGGGTATCAGCATGGGCAAGGTATATTTTGACTGGGCTTCCATAATCTCCAACCATGTAGACTACCAGTTCCTTCAGTTAGCCAAGAAGAAGAAGTTTTATATGACTTCTTATGTTCTCTGGGCTATGGCACAACAATGGCCCCACACCAATGGGTTTCTCACAGAGGGCGTACTCAGGATCGGCCCATGCTAGAAGGCCCATTGGGACCATTTCCCACAGATTTAATGAGATGCCAGCTTCCCCAATTTTTGCTAGGTAAACGATGACTTTGTTTACTACCACCTGCTTACACCCACTCGGGATGTAGGATACCGCCTATCTATAGAGGCGATGAATTTGGTTTGGAGTTACAGACATTACTACATACAATTTCAATACCACACTTACATTAGGGTGACCGGCTTCTTTGGGAAACCCTACTTGTTGCCCAACCATTGTGGGGACAAGATAATTCTCTTAGAATATTACAGGAAGATAATGGAGCTACATGCCTTCTATGCCTTAAAGAAGGTAACAAATATTCCATTCCCAATCACTTGTGGGAACTATTCATGTAGTCTGGTTGCCGCTAAAGAAGTGGATAATGAGCTCAAATGCTATAACCTGGCAGAATTTTACTTAGCACGGAAATAGTTTGATCCACATGGAAAGATTGCAACGGCACTTCCCAGGGCATCAGAGCCCCATTTGTATCATATAGAGGACTTCTAGGAGGATTTTTAAGATGATGTGGAGGTCCGGGGGTAGCATTATGTCAAAATGACTACGGGAATGATGGAAATATTGAAGCTCCAGAGATTCTCGGAGGACTTCTCAGACACCGGCTCCACGGTGGATCCCCAGTACAAGGCAAAAGGGATCAATAAATTGGCCCTTCCACCAGTGAATTGGGATTCCCAAGAAGGGCCCACAATTGAGGAATTCACTCGTAATATAGTGGAATGCAGCCACCTCTATTTCAAGAAGGTGTGCCCCGGGAGTGTTTTTCGGGCGGCCCAGCCAATACCAAAGTTAACTCCGGGGGCTGGGACTTCTTCAAAGGGAGTAGATTAAGGGAAAGGGATAGCAATAACTCAAACCTCGCAAGAATTCCCCATTAAAGAACAAATAAAACAATCAGTAGCAGCCTCCCAACAAATGCGGGAGAATCTACTCACGCGGCTGGCTACTCCGGTACTCATGGCCGGACCAATTCATCCTCCCTCCTCCCCTTCACTAGCAGCCTTGATGGTTAGAGAAACAAAGGTAAATTTGGTAGAAAAAATAGCAATAAGGGATGCGGGGCCATCCTTAGTTACTAGGAGAAAGAAGAGGCTTAACCAAAAGCCTAAGGTAGAGCCAGACCTAGGGATGCCCCAGATCCCACAAGTTGAGATCCTCTCTTCCGACTCCCCAGAACTAGAAAGGAAACCAGATCCCACCGATTTCCCCGCCAATCCTCCCCCATAGGATGAGTTTGATGATGTTTTTTCTACCGATGAGTTCAGGAATCTGCAGGGGGACATCGAGCAAACAGAGGCTGAAGTCCCAGCATAAGAAGAGGCTCTGGAACAAGAACTTGCGCAGGAGAAGGAAGAGCAGATGGAAGAAGAAAAAGGGGTAGAACAAGAGATCGCCTCCGAGGTTCCAGAGATACAAACTATGGGAGTGGACCAACAGAAGCAGAGTGAACAAATGGCATACGCTGAGGGAACCGGACCTACGGGAGCAACTGTAACCTCAACCGTCGCGTTCCAAGTGCCACTCCCTAGAGTGACCTTTGGGCAGGTAATAACTACAGCCCAAACATTAAATCTTGGCATGGTACCTCCCCTATTGCCAAAAAATGTACCAGAAGAAGAAGAAATCTCGGTGACAAAGGCTGAAGAACAAGAAGAGAGAGAAGAGGAAGAAACCCTCAGGACAGCCAATGAGGGTCCAGACAAAGCAAAATATACAGAGGACAAGATGGAAGAAATAAACGTCACTGGGGAAAATGTTGGCAACGAAGCCCAAAATGAAGAAAAGGAGCCAGGCGAGACTCACACCACTGAGGAGCAGCAGCAATAAGATACAGGGGAAGAACTTAAAGAGCAGACTTTGGAAAATAAGCCACCCCTGCTGCCTCAGTGGTTGGTCGAAAGCAAGAAAAGGAAGGCTCTATCCACCCCCAGAGCTCATCTCTCCCTGGCTGAGATGATGGCTCAGTTCTAGAATCTACCAAAGGAAAAGAAATCATGGATGGTTCACACTCTTCGAACCAGGTCAGGTGGAGAAACCATTGCAATTGTGGCAACACCTCCCCTAGACACTGATGAGGCCACTGTCAAAGCTGGAGATTATGATATCACAGAGATATCACTGGGAAAAAGAGGAAAATAGGATGATGTAAACCTGTTGAAAGAGGCAACCATGGTTGTGGAGGCCTGATATGAAAAGGAGGCCCCTCTGCATCTGATGCACCACTACCACAGAGTGACATAGACTCACTGCGAGCAATTAAGAAGAAGGCCCAAGCGGTCAATGAGTGGGTCACTCTGCAGATAGGAAACACCTGGTGCTTCCTGGTATCCACCCTCCTAGACTTATATGCGGCCTGACATGTTCTACATTAGGCAGAAACTATTATCAACATATGGGAGGGTGATATGGAAAATTACGAAGCATGAAAAGTAGAACTTGAAGAACTCCTCGGTCTTGGGAAGGAAATGGTTTTTGAGTCTGGGATTTTGGGAGAGGAATCATTCAATTTTGTGAGGACCCAACACTCCAGACTTGACCTTACATTGGAGGTGCTCAAGAAACTAGTAGGGACTCTACATGATAAAATCAACGTGGTCCAATATTCTTCAAATATGTATAGGGCATTTGTCACAAAGGTCTTTGTAGCTGACCCGTTCAGCACTGACACATGCACGCAAAAGGAATACATTTTGGGAAAGTTTGATGAACTAATGGAGTCAAGATATCAATCCCCGGAGGGAGTGGATGGAAATAAAATGGTGAGAATGACTCGCATGATCCTTAGTGGTCATGATGTGGCAAAAATGGCTGATGAATTCAAGAGGAACGTTCCAGAGCTAGGGGAACATATTGAGGTGGCTAAATACCGGTGGGCTGGCCTCAAAGAGATTGATGAGGATGGAATCTCCCACCTCCTCTAGACCTTCAATGATAATAAATAGCAATAAAAGTTTCTTCGGGGGCCGGAGAAAACTCAAACATTTTGTATTCTTTATTCTTTTGGAACGTAAGTTCCCAGATCCCAAAGTCCAGGATCCTACATTTTGTATTCTTTCGGTGATCCATTTCCCGATCCCCGAGGCCGACTGGTCACTTTCAATGAGTTAATAAAGGTTGTCAAAGGTTGTTAGAAGACAGATAGCTACATCAAGGCACATCAGATTGACAGTTGGTTTTCTGACAGATGACCTTCTCGAGGCACCGCTTCAGATATACACTTGGCACATTGGAGACAGGACACCGCATTTCCCATTTATGAGGCATGTAGCCTCAATCCCCAGGGAATCGGATTTCTTCCTTCTCTTTCTCGGCTCTCTTCTCAAGGCCAATTCTTCCACTCTACCTTCTTGTCTTATTCTTCTGACGTGTCAGGCTTATTCTGTCTCTAGGTATTTTGTAGGGTGGCGCAGGTAGTACCGGCCCTCAAATAATATATTCTATTCTATAGCGTAATGTAAAATAGGGTTAGGGTTAGGGTTAGATGAAAATGTGTATAAATAGTAAGTCTGACCCTTTTTCAAAGGTCGGTGAAATTGATGATTTTATAGTCCACAAGTAATAGAGAAGGAATATTTTCATTTCAAGTTGCAGAGCTCAATGCTCCTTGGTCTTTAAGTGTTCAGTAGTTAGATGCTCCCTTGGAGCCACCATTGTATCACCCACCAGTGCTAGCTAGAAGAAATATTTATGAAGAAGGGAGAATTCTTGCAATGATGTTGTTCGCATTCAATCTTCTGATTTAATGGTATTTTATGTTTTATGTTCTTCATGTCTTCTGCTATGATGCTTTAACTTGATTAACGACCTCTTTTCCCTCGCTACTGATGAAAGATGAGCTGACGGTTGCACATTTCTTCGGTATTTAGTGTAGTGTATCAGAGCATTATTGATGCATTGAATGTTTAAACATAACTATAGGTAGATGAAACATTTCTAACCATGCAGGGTCTTTTTCAGTTTAATTGCTAAGTGTAGAACTCTTTGAGAAACCTCACCTTCCTGAATCCCTAGAGAGAACAAGTTGAAGAAACCATCTATCCCCCTCGAAAATAGTCACGTCTCCCAACTGAGCCCCACACTGTCGAGACCTGACACTCAGGTGCTTGGAGACCTGGGGAATCTCATTTCCCCAGACAACCTTTGCAGGTGAAGTTGGTCGGTACGCCCGATACCCGGTGACAACTTATGACTGTTGGCATACCTGGCCACCAAAGTCCCGTCAACACAAGACTATACCCACAATAGAGAAGGATAGAAGAAATGTGAACCCATCAAATTACCAAATTGTAACCATTAACTTGGTTCATACTTCAAAAATCTAAGATATCATTGAATTCAAGGTCCATATGGGCATCATTTTCTCTAGATTGTAAAAGGATAAGAAAATAAAGAGAGATAATAAAACTCAGGTAGCATAGCTACAAGTTTTTATAAAGATTCTAATGAACCTCGGAGAGAGAATGGATGAAGTATCACAAGATTTGGTTTTCATTTCTAGAGAAGAGATTGCATAAATGGAGAACAAGAAACATTTATTTGAGGTTACACGGGAATGGATAGGAGACTCTATGGAAAGAGGTGAAGAAGTTATTAATTATGCCTACTATAGCTAGAAAATTCTACTAGAATGGAGCAAACAAATTCTAGACCTTGAGGCGATTTAGGAAGTAAGATTAGAGAAAAAATGATATCAAATTATCATGGTTAAAGGATATTAAAGGTTGGAATACCAATATTAATAGAAGAACTGATGCAAAGTGGGCAATTTGAAGCCTCTAAGTGACCCAAATAGGGCAATGTACCCCATAATTACTTGATTCAGAGCCCAAGTGTGGGAAAAGGACTTGGTTAGGCTATCACAACCTCAACACCCAAAGGGCAACCTAATCACTAGGTTTTACCAATCCTACTACACCAACTACCAAGAGTGGCTTAAGGACCACTTGACTCAAATCCTTAACAATACCCCCAAAATGACTTAAGGGACTAGGAGTGACCTATGCTCATAGGTGGGGTCTATTTAGGTCCCTAAAATTTATTTCTAACTGTTCTTTCACTCAAATACAATCCATATGACATGGTTGCTTCACAAACCCAAGACTATGCTTGCAGCCTTTTTCAGAAGGAAAATTGACCTTAATTGAGATTCTTACACATAACCCCCTTAAGTGATTAGGGATTTAGGGACCCTTTATGGCCTAAGACCTTGGACTTAAGCCCTAAAACATGGAAATGAGAAAGAGATAGAATGATACACAAAATTGCTTTTGCAATTAAGGCTAATTAGGCCTCCATTTACACTAGAGGTACCTTTAGGATGCATCCAAATACCAAACCACTAATTGGATCATGTGAGGATGTATACAAGGGAATCTTCCTTCAATTTAGAGCCTTTGATCAAATCCCAAGTGAGAGTTATGACTGTTGTCCTAATTCTGGATGGGTGCATACATAAGGATATACACCTAGGGCATCACTTCAACTCCATCTCCCTGCATTTTGAAGAACCTATCTTGTAGGATCTTAAAGATAATCATACAAACAAGCTTTCCACCAAGGTTCATTGAATTCCCAATGTGGAAAGTGGAAATACACTTAATTCTCTTAGAAACCCTGAATTAGGGCCTACAATCCAGGCAGTGAGTTTGTAAATTCAATAAATTTCAAACCAAAATCGATCAACACATGAGACCAAAAGAAAATGAAGGAAGATTCACAACACTAACCCTTGGTGTCATAATTTCATTTCCTTCTATCCATACCCGATCATACACAATGACTGTTTCTCAAGAATGCAAGAAAATGGTTATTTTTATTAATTTGCAAATGCCAAATTACATGATCAACCTACCACCCATCTGAAAGGGATATTGTAGTCACTCCCAATGGTTACATGAAAATTTTTAATTGAATTGACTGTTTGAGAGTTAGTTTTCAAAAAGTTGTTAAGTTTGCTCAAAATTTGCTTGACAACTTTTGAGCAACTTTTACATTTTTTGTAATTTTGCAAATCTAGTGACCAAACTTGGTCATGATGTTATTTTTGTGATCCCTAGTGGATCCAAACATTAAAAACTCAAAAATAAACTATTCCTATGGTTTTTTATCATTAATGACTCATAGTTAACCAAGGGCTCATAATGTGTCAATCTTGGAACTATGGCCTTACAAGGTGATCCAGAGATTAACCCAATGTCTTAACATTACTAAAGGCCTCTTAGGACCTTGAGAGAACCTGTAGGTTCCATAGGAAAAATTGGTTCATTTAGGGTGATCCTACACCATACTCCCCATGAGATTTGAACTCAAGTTCCCACTTGAGGATAGTTGGTCAACAGTGGTTCCATGTTGTTGAATCTAGTCCTCTGTCATCCAGGTTGCATCTATTGGAAGGAGTCCTTTCCATTTCACTAAGTACTGCATGTACTTATTCTTTCTTGATTGCTTCAATACTTTGGTTTCCAAAATGGTGTCTAATTCCACTTGCTTACTTGGTGGAAGATCTGTCACATAGTCTCCATCATCTTCAACTGGTGATCCCTGCACATTGGCAATGTCTGCAACACACTTGTAAGGAGTGAGGTCTGCAATATTAAAAATAGGAGAAATGAGTAAAGTGGGGGGCAAAGAAATCTCATATGCATTTTCACCCATCTTGGTGAGGATTGTGCAAGGACTGATTTTCTTCATGTGTAACTTTGAAAATTTGCCTTTAGGGAGTCTCTCCTTCCTTAGGTATGCCCATACCTTATCTCCAAATTTGAAGTGAACTTCTCTTCTCTTCTTGTCTGCTTGTGCTTTGTATTTCATAGTTGACTGTTGTAGTGACTCTTTTACTTATGTCTACACTTTAGAGATTAGTTTGGCTAACTCCTCTCCTTGTGCACTCACTCTGAAATTAGATGGTAACTCTACTAAATCCAATGGACCTTTAGGATGAAGTACATACACTGTTTGAAAAGGTGTCTTTCCAGTGGACCTGTTCATGGAGTCATTGAATGCAAATTATGCCTGAGGAAGGATCATGTCCCAACTTTGTGTATACTATTTGGTTAGGCCTCTCAAGAGATTACCAAGTGATATGTTTACCACCTCCTTTTGCCCATCTGTTTGACGGTGGTATGCTGAACTATAAGTTAGGTTTGTTCCCAACTTCTTGAAGAGTGCCCTCCAAAAATGACCCTGAAACTTCACATCTCTATTAGACACTATTGTTTTTGGTAGGCCATGTATCCTAACCACTTCCTTAAATAATAGGTATGCTATATGGGAGGCATCATTTGTGCTCTTGCAAGGAACAAAGTGCACTATTTTACTAAATTTGTCCACTATTACAAAAACACTATCATGACCCTACTTTGTCCTTGGCAAACCCATAACAAAATCCATTGAAATTGATTCCCATGGCCTAGAGGGAATTGGTAGGGGTTGATACAATCCTTGGTTAGTGGGTACACCCTTTTCTTGTTGGAAAATAGTACAAGATTCAACAAATTTCTTGACTTCATTCCCCATATTTGGCCAAAAATAACTTCTTTTCACTAATTCAGTGGTCTTATCTATTCCAAAATGTCCTCCAAAGCCACCATAATGTTTTTCTTTAATGATATATGTTTTCATGGAACATTTAGGAATGCACAATTGGGCTCCTTTGAACAAGAGTCCATTCTGAATTAGAAAATTAGACAATTCAGTATGGTATTTACCAATCATTTTAGTGCATACCTCAAAAACTTCTCCAATTATGGATCATCAGCATATATGTGCTTTAGAAAGTCAATCTCTACACTCTGAAGTTGAACTTCCTCAACTAATCCAATCCTCCTACTTAGGGCATCAGCCACTTTGTTTGCCACTCATTTTTTGTGTTTAATATTAAACGTATATACCTGCAGCTGCTCCATCCATTTGATGTGTTTGACCCCAAGCTTCTCCAGACTGTTTAGAAAAATTAAAGCATGGTTATTAGTATAAACAATGAAATCTTTAGGGAGTAAATAGTGTCTCCACTTTTTCAAGGCTTTCACCATGGCATAAAGCTCTAAATCATAAATAGAATACCTTCTTTTAGCATCATTCAATTTTTCTAAGAAAAATGCTATAGCCTTACCTTCTTGGCTCTAGACTACACCTACAGCCAAGTTTCTTGCATTTGTTTCAACTATGAATACCTTGTTGAAGTCAGGGAGTACTAGGATTGGGTATTGTGCCACCCTATTCTTAAGATATTGAAATGCATATGCTGCTTCTTTAGTCCACTCAAATCTAATCTTCTTTCCACCTTTTATTGTGTCCAACATAGGAGCACACACATGACTAAAATTCTTTATAAACTTTCTATAAAAAATTTCTAAACCATGAAAGATTCTAACATCTCCTTGGTTCTTTGGTGGAGGCCAGTTGACTATTGCTGCAACCTTCTATGGATCCATTTTGAGAGTGCCTTGGGAGATGACAAATCCTAGGAAGATGAGTTCCTTCTTCATAAACATACATTTTTCCAAGTTAATCACTAACCTGTGTTGATGGAGTCTCCTTAGAACCTACTCAACATGATCAAGGTGTTCCTCTTTGCTATGACTGTAAATCAGAATGTCATCCAAATAGATGACCACAAACTTGCCAATAAAATCAATAAAGACCTCATTGATGAGTCTCATGAATGTACTAGGAGCATTACTCAATCCAAATGACATAACAAGCCACTCAAAAAAACCTTCAATTGTCTTAAACATTGTCTTCCATTCATCTCTTGGCTTAATCCTAATTTGATGATAGCCTGATTTTAAATCAATCTTAGTAAAGTAACAAACAGTGCCTAATTGGTCCAAAAGATCTTCCATTCTTGGAATGGGGAACCTATATCTTATTGTTATTTTGTTTAGGGCTCTATTGTCAGTGCACAATCTCCATATTCCATCCTTTTTAGGCTAATGGGACAGCACATGGACTGAGACTCTTTTGGTTGAGTCCCTTCTCTAACAATTCATTTACTTGTCTTGCAATCTCTACATGCTGCACTAGTGTCATCTTGTATGGGGCTTTGTTAGGCAAAGAGGAGCCAGGTATTAAGTCAATTTGGTGACTAATATCTCTCAAGGGGGGAGGGTTGTGGGCAGGTCACTAGCAGTGACAGCACTATATTTTGTGATTAAATTGTGAACTTCATCTGGTATAGGATCATCATTATCAGATCTTACATTTTCCTTAGGCTTGGATATTAAGACATAGGCTTCAGTTTCAGGCTCTCTCAATACTTTTAGCATTTATTTTTCCCCCATGGTTATGACAGTAGGTTCCTTCTCTGCTTTGATATCAGGCAGGGGCTGCATAGTGAAAGTTTTTCCATCTTTAGTGATGTAGTAGGTGTTTTTCCTACAATGGTGTGTGACATCTACATCATACTACCATGGCCTGCCTAGAAGAATTTGGGAGGCATCCATCTCCACAACATCACAAATAACTTTGTCTTTAAATTCTACTATTGAAAATTCTATCCATGCTTGTTTAGTCACTAAGGTTTGTTGACCCTTTGTTAGCCAAGAGACATGACAAGGAAAAGGATGAGGTTTCTTAGGGAGGTTTAACTTCTATACCATTTCACAAGATACTAGATTTTCAGTTGAGCCAGAATCTATAAGTAAATTACATACCTTCCCATTGCATTTGATCTTTGTCCAGAAGAGATTCTTTCTTTGAGGAGGTTCTTGGCTTTGTGGAACTTGAAGGAAGACTTGTCTCATCATCAAACATGCTCCTTCCTCTGGTTTTAAGTCCCTTGCATTAGCATTGACTTCTTTCTTGTCCTCTTGAATGAGTTGAGCTCTTCTTTCACCTTGGTTATTGTTATTTCTCTTTTTAGGGCATCTTCCTGCATGATGTCCCAATTGATTGCAGTAGTAAAACCTTAATGGTCCATTTCCTCTTCTATTATTTGTCCTTCCCCTATTGAAGGGTCTTCTCCCTCTATAATTACCTTTGAAGTTTGTATCGCTATTTTCTTTGTCTCCTTGGTCAAGGGTCCTGCTACTATTACCACTATATTGCCCTCTATTCCAAGAAGTTCCTCTCCCTCTGAAGTTCTTCCCACTATCATTACTCTTCCCTTTTCCAAACTCTTATTTTATCTTCCATTTTTCCTCTACCTTGAGTGCCATTTGATAACACTTTTTCACTGTGGTAGGGTAGTGTGGGATAAGTTCCTCTTGAATGGATACTTTGAGACCATTCATATATCTTTCCAATTTCTCTTCCTCATTTTCTGTCACATTTGTCTTCATACACAATTTTAGGAACTCCTCGGTGTATAGGCCTACATCCATATCCTTTTGTTTTAGGTTTTGTTTCCTCCTATGGAGTTGAACCCCATAGTCTTCAGGCACATAGGTCTCCTTGACCAATGAAATCATTTTGTTCCATGAAGATATCATACTCTTCCTATTCTTCACCCTCTTTGTTTGGATGAAATTCCACCAAGTTAGGGATGCTCCCTTTAACTTGGATCTTGTTGTTTTCACCCTCTACTTCTCAGGGATGTCTTCACACTCAAAGAAACTTGTCAAAGCCTCTATTCAATCCAAGGCCAAATCTGCATTCATCTTCCCATTAAAAGGTGGAAAATTGAACTTCTCATCCATGGTTCTTCTCCCCATATATTTTAAAGCATCTATGAAAGGTCTCTGGTCTGCGGGAATGTTCACATCCTGATTAGGGTTGTCATCCTTTGACTCACTTCCCTCTTCACCACCAGAAGTATCTCCTTTACCCCTCTCTACCTTATTTTCCAATTCTTGGATTCTTCTTGTCAAGGCTGAATTTTCTGCCCTCTATTCTCTCACCATCTTTTCTAGTTCAATATTTGTAACCCTTAAAGGGATATCTTCATCCTTAGGAGCAGACATAGCTCTGACACCACTTGATGCAAAGTGGGCAACTGGAAGCCTCTAAGAGACCCAAATAGGGCAATGTACACCAAAATTACTTTATTCAGAGCCAAAGTGCCTCACACTTATCACAAGTGTGGGAAAAGGACTTGGTTAGGCTATCACAACCTCAACACCCAAAGGGAAACCTAATCACTAGGTTTTACCAATCCTACTACACCAACTACCAAGAGTGGCTTCAGGAGCACTTGACTCAAATCCTTAACAATACCCCCAAAAGGACTTAAGAGACCAGGGGTGACCTATCCTCATAGGTTGGGTCTATTTAGGTCCCTAAAATTTAGTTCCAATGGTTCTTTCACTCAAATGCAATCCATATGACATGGTTGCTTCACAAACCCAAGACTATGCGTGTAGCCTTTTTCAGAAGGAAAATTGACCTTAATTGAGATTCTTACACATAACCCCCTTAACTGATTAGGGATTCAGGGACCCTTTATGGCCTAAGACCTTGGACTTAAGCCCTAAAACATGGAAATAAGAAAGAGACATAATGACACACAAAAATACTTTTGCAATTAGGGCTAATTAGGCCTCCATTTACACTAGAGGTACCTTTAGGATGCATCCAAATACCAAAAAATTGATTGTACCATGTGATAATGTATACAAGGGCCTCTTCCTCCAATTTAGAGCCTCTGATCAAATCCCAAGTGAGAGTTATGACTGTTGTCCTAATTCTGGATGGGTGCATACATAAGGATATACACCTAGGGCATCACTTCAACTCCATCTCCCTGCATTTTGAATAACCTATCTTGTAGGATCTTAAATATAATCATACAAACAAGCTTTCCACCAAGGGTCATTGAATTCCCAATGTGGAAAGTGGAAATACACTTAATTCTCTTAGAAACCCTGAATTAGGGCCTACAATCCAGGCAGTGAGTTTGTAAATTCAATAACTTTCAAACAAAAATTGATCAACACATGAGACCAAAAGAAAATGAAGGAAGATTCACAACACTAACCCTTGGTGTTAGAATTTCATGTCCTTCTATCCGTACCTGACCGTACACAATGACTGTTTCTCAGGAATGCAAGAAAATGGTTATTTTTATTAATTTTCAAATGCCAAATTACATGATCAGCCTACCACCTGTCTGAAAGGGATATTGTAGGAACTCCCAATGGTTACATGACAATTTTGAACCAACTTGACCATTTGGGAGTTGGTTTTCAAAAAGTTGTTAAGTTTGCTAAAAAGTTGCTTGACAACTTTTGAGCAACTTTTACATTTTTTGCAATTTTGCAAATCTAGTGACCAAACTTGGACATGATGTTATTTTTGTGATCCCTAGTGGATCCAAACATTAAAAACTCAAAAATAAACTATTCCTAGGGTTTTGGATCATTAATGACTCATAGTTAACCAAGGGCTCATAATGTGCCAATCTTGGAA
>MU226930.1:851528-877117 GCA_018584345.1 Thuja plicata | reverse complement strand
TTAAATAAAAATGATCAAACCTTAGGAAATATTGAAATAATTGAATAATTGAATTAATTACAATTTGATCAAGGAAATTGATTTGAATTGAAAATGTTCCAAAGCGTTGATTCAGAAATTTGATAAAATGATAAAATAATAAATGGGGTCCAAAGTCTAGGCGACCATTTTAGGGTGCATACAATCATAAGCATTACATTTGAAATTTTATAAATAATATTTATACATTAAATATATGAGTAATAATAGAAACACATGTATCATAAATCACATATGTATCTTCATAAGCTATGTTATTAAATAGCATTAAAGTTTGCATTGTTATGCTATTAAATGGCATGAAAGTGTTTACAGGGTAGGATGGATGCATTGTATGCACTTAGAGCTGAAGCTGGAAAACATCTTTTCACAAAAATCATTTGATAATTTTAAATCTTTTCAACAGTAAAAATCTTGTTCCTTTAGGTGATAATCATTCCATGGTAGTTTTCAACACAAAATATATCATTGAGTCAATATTTCATTCAATTAAGGATTTCATCCAATGGCATATTAAATTAAGGATATCGCATACCTCATACATTTCATTCATGTCATTGATATTCTTCTTCATCAAAATCATCATCATGACCATCATCATCATCATCATCATCACCAGTGTCACCATCACCATCATCATCATCATAATCAGCATGAACAACATCATCATTTAGGTCTTCTTCTTTGTGAACATTTCCATCATGAACATCATCGACTAAATGTCGATCGTGATCATCATCTACATCATCTTCTACTTCTTTGGAATATCCTTCTTTGGTCACATTACACTTTACCGGGATTCCTCTTGGATCATGTCTAACAACAAATCACTACCCTGGTTAATTTGGAACCTCTAAGTAAAATACTTACTCACATTGGCTTGGAAGAAACATAGGACTCGTCCCCAACTAGCTCAAAGGACCTTGTATTAACCATTTTAAATCTATTATCATGTTTAATAACAGTTCTATCAAGATCATTTTGATTCAGTCATAGCCTATACCATTTGACAACCAATAGAACTAATTTAAAGGATTTGAAGTCACACTCAAGTATATTATCCAAAATGCCATAGTATCAATTTTGAGAGTCTTGAGGATGTATGTCATTTCTAGATGAAATGTTAGTCACCTCAAAGACTGCAATTATCCCAGAATCACAAGTTGTCTTTGTGTCATACAACTTTTTGATGCAAAATTTATGACCATTTTAGCACATAGCTTTGTGTTGTTTGACCTACAATATGTCAAACATGTAAAAATTATTGCATCGCGAGTTGATAAACATATGACTGATTAACATATTTTTACATACCTCTGTATTTCTTAAACTATTTTCTAAATCAATTTGCATTGGTGTAACATTCGAATATCCATTACAATGAGCTTATTTAACCAATGAATCCACGCCTTCTCATGTTAATGAGCAATGATAATGTTGACATTGTTCAATCCATACCATCATCCAATCAAGGTTGTTTGTAATATGAAAATGTAGTGCATCCCACTCTAGACCAATTATACAACAAATAAATACAATTGACATATATTGAAGATTAATAATTAATTAACTACAATCACATCTTACAATTACCTCTCACTTTCCTCAATCTATGTTTCCCCATCAAGTACTCCCCTTCAAATTTGTTAATGGGGTTGGGATCCCAAATGCGATCTACATGGATCTTTGCTGCAAAATTAGGAAGATATTTAGTAATGTACACCATAATCTGGTATACCATGTATCCCTCAAGCATATAACTCTCAGGATGTGCTCCTTTTTGAAGCAAAGCCTTCAAAAATTTCAAGTGGATCTCAACCATCCACATTGACATAGTGTGTATAGGTCCACACAATTCAATCTCCTCAACTTGGTGTATGAGAAAGTGTTCTTGTGCATTGAAAAAAGTTGAAGGTAGACATTTTTGCATTCATATATTAGATGAGGAATTTTTCTCTTCCAATATTTTATATCTTCTTAATGGATTTCTTTAGATGACAACCACCTACAAGATATTCAAGATGCAATAATACATAAATGAGACTTAATATAAATAAAATATAATAAATTACATAACAAGTAAAACAGATTGAAAATATTATATATATATAGCAAATTAAACAATTATCACTACTTACCTCATGTATTTTCCAAGATCATATATAACTTCCTTGCCACTATTGTCGAAGTGTTGTGGGAGAGATAGAGGTAGAACGTACTGTAGCAATTATAAAATGATCTTTTCATTATTTTATAACATAATACAATGAAAAGCACATGCAGAATACAAATATATAGTAAATATGCAAGAACATGAATTACCTTAATGAAGGTATGCCAATCATGTGTTTTCATCCCTAGCCCAATTTCACTTTTCTTTGATATGAAATTTTTTTTATGTTTACAACAAATCCTATGGGAAATCATTTTTTTTGTATGACTTCTTTTATAGCACTGCTTTGCTACTTCGATAAAAACCAAGGGAACTTATATCAATCTGGTCTCTTTTTCTATTTGATCGAATGACATCTTTCATTGTATGATTGGAATCCTGAATTTCAATACAAATTTTGACCATTTTTTCTTTGTCACACCTTCCATCCAATATTTTTTATAATGTTTCTATATATTCTTTCTAATATGCATAGATCCAAAAAATACACAATTTACAACTTCTCATAGTAGGTAAACCTACTAAATTATCTAGGATAACTTTTTTGTCCCTTTGGAAGGTGTTCATTAATGTCTTGATGACCTTCACAGTTGTCAATTACATCATCGGTAAACAAAACATAATATCAAAATATAAATTACAAACATAAACTATTAGATGGAATAACATTACCTCCATGATTTATTCTATTATATTCCAACTTCCATAGGGGAGGTGTAATTCTTTGTGGCTTTGATGTAGTCTCTTCTTTCCCATTGAAAATATATTTTTCAGTAATTTGATATTTATGATTTATGTGGAGGAAGTGCCTATACTCATCAAACACCTACTTTCGTAAACTTTTGAATGATGAGATTTAATCTTTGGACCACAAACAGGACATGCAAATTTTTCCTTTATTTGAAGACCTACAAGATCATGTATAATTGGATTAAATATGTTAATTTTGATAATTATAATTATGATGTGCAATTTGAACACTATAACATACCACAAAAATGTGTTAGCCCTGGGGCATCATGTATTGTCCATACAAGCATTGTATGGAATTGAAATTGTATGTGTCTTATTGGTCTAGAGATGTCATACATAGTCACACTATTACATAACTCCATCAACTTATCGATAAGAGGCTCAATATATGCATTCATATCTTTAACTTGGTACTGACCTAGTTGAATGAACAAAAACATTACATAATTATTATGAACATTTTACAGCGGTATTATAATTTAATTTAGATGACTATTAAATGAAAAAATACCTGGAACAATCATTTTCAATGTTATGTGCTCCCTCTTTATTGAAATCCATGGAGGAATGTTATTGTTGATACAAAAAAAGGCCACCGAGTAAACAAATCCCAGCTTTCCAAATGGATTGACACCATCCGCTGCCAATGAAAGCTTGAGATTACGAGGTTCTTTTGTAAATTTTGGCTAATTTTTCTCTATGTCCTTAAATGCAAAACCATTTGTAGGAATTCACATAATGTCATCTTGACTTCTATTGCATGCATTGTAATCCATAAAGTGTGCCAAGATAATGCACCTGAATAATCATTGCAGACGTGGAATAATGGGAATATAACGAAGAACCTTGTGAGGCACCTTTTTTTTTATTTGATCTGTTTGATATCTACTGATATGACATTCAGGACATTCTTTTACAAATTCATGTTATTTACGATATAGAATATGATCATTGGGACATGCATCTATTGTTTGCTACTCCATTCCAATATCTTTCATTATGGAAGATAATTTTGTGTATGAGCGAGGTAGAATGTTTGATGGTGGTAACAAGAACTCATCTATCAATCTACGAAAAAAAAAA
Source organism: Thuja plicata (assembly GCA_018584345.1). Lineage (NCBI taxonomy): Eukaryota > Viridiplantae > Streptophyta > Pinopsida > Cupressales > Cupressaceae > Thuja > Thuja plicata. The sequence goes on along the minus strand of MU226930.1, from coordinate 873,069 downwards.
TATAATTTTTTAATATAAAGAATATTAATGGTGCATGATTTAACCTTTATTAACTATAATGAAATTACAACTAAAATAGATGAAAAATGAGACATATATGGCATACCTTAACATATGTGAGATTGTTATGTTGGATAAACCATTCATGACCTTCAAGTTCACCAACAAAAATATAGCGGAGAGAAGAGTTTCTTGGGAGCCTTTGTAAAGGGGCTCGTATGTCTTCTCAAGTAAGGGTATATCATGAACAACATCAAGGTCATCTTGATCATCATGATTAGTTGCACTAGTACCATCATCTTAAATTGTGTTTTCTGGCACATGATCAGTTGCTCCAATACCATCATCTACAATTGTGTTTTCTGGTGCATGATCATCTTCCTCCATGGGATCATTATCTTCAACTTCGATATTTACTCCTCTAAGTTCCTCCACTTGTAAATCCACATTCTTCAAGTTGTTGTGGTCCATAACATGTGCCCTGGGGAGGTCGACCTATATGAAAATGATGAGCATAAATAAACCATGATCACAATCTCATCATCAAGTGATTTCTTATGTATATAAATTGTTAAAATAATATAATGAACAACTTACCAATCGACGATAATCATTCCCCCTTCAATGTGACCATGTTGCCTACAATATTTCTCAGTTGTTCTGATTAGAAGTCTTCGAGTCTTTAAGCCCTTACAATTTTTGCAGGGAAAATAGCATTTTCCATCACCTTTTATTTTGAAGTTAGACCACAATGTAGCAAGTATCTCCTTGTTTTGTTCTTCATTGATATTATCTGACATGGTCTTTCTTCACAGGCAAAAAAATTAGGCTATATATGAAAACTTTAGGGTATGTAAGAAAAACAATATCGCAAGTACGTTGGAAGTCTTATGTGAACTAGTTATATAGAACTTGAAATGTTCGTTATGAAATGATGTTTTAGTATCATACACGAAATTGAAATACTTAAACATAGAAAAATTGCAAAACGAACCAAGGAAATTGAAAATTCAACATAGTAACATCTTATTAGAGGAAAATATTATTCATTTTGGTGATCCCATATATGGAATTAATATTGTTGTTGACCAAATAAGGGAGGAAGTAGCAAACAAGGAGTATATGCGCAACATCAATTGCCTTAAAGATATTTCAAGGTTAATATTTAGGAAAACATCAACATTGATAATCCATAAAGGATCAAAATTTGTCATTAGTATACAAGCAGACAGTTTCGGTCAGTCATGATCGCCGAGAGACAGCACTCACTGAGCAACAACATTCACTAAGCACAGTGGTCACCGAAATGTTTTGAACATCGAGAAGTATATCAACCAAGCACCAGTCTACAGAGACGTCACTGAGAACCAGTACACAGAGACATCATCGAGCACCAGTCTACACCAAGAGACAACATTTCACCGGATAAAGTGGATCTCAAACTACACGTCAGCTAAAGCACTTTAGTCTTTAAAAAATCTTTTTGCTTAGCTGGATAACCATTTCTTGTTGATCAAGAAAAGTGTAAATGATGGATTTAATTAGTTAATTGATTGTATTCATGCAAACTAGGAGATCAAGGTCAAGTTGAAAACCTTTGATCATAGAGTTTTTCAAGAAAAACATGAAATCTAATTAGGTCAAAATCTTGTATATATAGATGTATTAATCAATCAAGAATAATGATGATCGTAGCCGCCAAGTAAATCTATGGAACAGACAGACATTTTCAAGAAGAAGGACAAATAAAGAAGAATTCATGTATGAAGAACTACATTCAAGACTACCGAGAAAAATAGAGGTATTATCCATCACAATATGTGATATACATTTTGTGAGCTTAAAGGTTTTGTAATTAGAAATTCAAGATTGCAAGCAATCAGGTCATATATTTTTTTACTCTCTAACAATTATAGCAAGTAGTAAAATCCTTTAAGAAGGTGTACTTAACATTCTTTATGTAAATCTCTTAACCGAGTGCACACATACATTGTGTTGTTGAAATATCTTAACCAAGTAGACTTAACAAGTCTAACATGTTACTCCTAACAGGGTAAGATCATCAAAAGTGATCACAACTTGTAGCCCTAATAGGCACCTTCCATTTTGCAGATAGTGAAGCTTTGTGGGTTTCATCCCCACAGCAGCTTTTACGTCCTTCTAACAAGGGTTTCTGCGTTACCAAATACTTGTGTCATGAGTAAATGAGTTTCATGAATGTTTCAATGTTTGGTTACATGCATTTACATTAATTCTATAATATTACATACATAAAGTAGAAAAGCTATAGTGGTTGGTTATGCAAGTAATGAGTACTAAGGTTAATTGATAAAAAAAATTGAAGGGTACTGATTCACCCCTCCCCTCTCAGTACACACCCTTCCATTATTCCAACACAACATCAATCGCAACAATTTTTCATCATAAAAATATCAGGTAAACATCACATAAGAGTCAAACCACAAATCATTTTCATGAACCTATGATAGTTTCCTCAATCTCATTCCCAACTTCTAAAACCGAACTATTATTTCAAGGTCATAAACAACTCTTCAATTTTGTCCCTAGGTTCATCCAATAACATCTGCACACAATCTTCATGTTAGATCAATCACCATTACACAAGTTTCAAGATCATAGACCAAAGACATAGGGTTAATATGCCCTGCATTCACTTCATCAGCATTTGCCAACATAAAATAATACTATCCATTTTATATTAACCAACAAGGCACAAACTTCAAAGCAAGCACTTGGATCAGAATCCAATTAAATGGATACATATGCAAGGATCATGATACTTTCAATGAAGGAATCATTCAACTACAACAGTTACTGATTTAGTGTTCATAGTTATATTGTTCCTACACAAATCATTCACATATCCTTCTTAAATCTCATTTATATTCATTCATACAAGTTCTTTTCAGAGTCCACAACTTTAAATGGTCTGATACAAGTAATTTCAAATCTATCTGATTAATTATTTTTGACAGTCGTGTTAGTCAGAAGTCTGACTAATGGCAGTCTAAATTCCAACTAATTGCCATCATAAATTGAATCCAAATGTATTAGTGCATGCATCAACATTGTCTTGGATATCTTTGATCATCATTCGAAGGCATCACTGACATCATTTTAGTCTTTGGGCTATGTGCATCCTTCAGAGACATTCATCTTGCTTCCGTCATATTCATATCTGAAATGGAAAATAATTTTTGCACACAATTATGGTTTTGTTTCTTCCCATGGGGAAGAATTTTTTTCAATGTTCATGGATCATATTTATCATCTAGTATCGAGAATCTACCAGAACTACATGGATTTCATCACTTAATATCTTCTAGGGGGTCATATGATCTTCTCTACTTTCTCTCCTATGGGGAGAACAATTTGCACTTTGTGATAGAATTACTCCATGGTAATCTATGGGGGTTTCTTTTCTTCTGTGTGTGCATTCTACAACAACAGCATCACCATCCTTTATGGGGGCCTTATAGGCTTCTTCTCTTCTTATCTCTTTTTTGGGGGATATTTATTTCCCATTGGGTTTTCTATCTTTTTCCTTTTATGAGAGATTTCATTACACATGGGTACCTCACTCAGCTAGTAGTCAGGACTCATTTTTATCTTTTCCTCCTAATTTATGCTTAAAGGGGGGTGTTAGTGTATATATTTAATTTATCTACACTTAGGCTTATTGAGCATAATTATTCGTCTATGCTTACCTGACACTTGTTCATGAAGTTGTCGACATTTAGGAGTCGACTTTGGGCTCTCATCATTATTTTGTGCTTCATTTTTATGTCTTAGATTCTGGATTTTACATATAGGTTATGTTGTAACTTATCACTCGCACCCACACCCACATGCACACTGACACCCACATTCACACCCACACATATATGAGATCTATATAGCACTAAAATTTCTCTTAAGATTATATCAATTTGTGAAATGAATATCTTATTTTAATAAAATTTCTTATCTATAAATTCTATACTAATATAGTATTAATTATATGTATTAAACAGTAAATAATAATAAAATCATACAAATTTATATGCATGGTCAAGGGTATCTCTTCATCAAGTTTTTTCAGCCTCTCGAGCCATGTCCCTCAATCCCTCATCAAAGACCTTGAATGTCAATTTCATAAATTATAGAAGTCCTTCCATAGATGTTGAATCCCACCTTTCAAAAAGGACAAGATAATCTATTAACACAACACCATTTTTTACCTATCAATATATTAATATATTGGAATGTTTTTTTTTAATCTCTAATATATAAGAATGTTCAATACATAGTAATATTAAGAAAAAATATGTTTTAGAAACTACGTAATAAACATGAAAAAGTAAACCCATATATATACCCACTATAAACTATGATATAATATCTTCTATGTTCAAATTATTTACATGAACATCATGATCTCTGCATAAATATTTAAACTTTTAGCATAAATAAGGTTTAATATTTTATTTTATCTCACCCCAACTTATTAATATAAGTAAATAAATACCTCTTAATGGCTTATGTGAAGATTTTAAGCTCATGTAAAGTTCCATATGTGTCATAAATATCATCAAAACAAGTGACAAATATAGCCCTCTTCGCAAACCCAATTCTAAATGTAGAATATTTTGGCTCAATGCACCATGCAACTGTCCAAAAATTAAAATTTCATGTGGCGATGACGAGAAAAATCTAGTTTAGTTGCTAGACAAGACTTTGTCCACTATCTAGAATGCACACATGTTACTTAATCAATATGATTTTCAAATTATTTAACTATAAAAGTATATCTACTCTCAAACATAAATGAAATTATATATTTTCATAAATTGAACTCCCTCTCAATCAATAAGTATCGTAAGAGGCAAGCATATCATGAATTCATCTCATAAGACATATGGTGTACTCAAGATGCATATTTAAGCAATGGTCCTCATTTCTATCCCAATTATATTGTTCCAATAAGGTAAACATAACATGTAATTATCTCACTCCTTATTTCTATCTCAATTATATTTTTCCAATAAGGTAAACATAACATGAAATTATCTCAATCACATATTGTTTGAGGAAGAAGGATGATGCTTTAGAGAAAGCAGCCATAGAGAATGCAAAGTTGCATGAGGAAGAGATCCTATAAAAGGATGATGTGAAGACAAGTTGTCCATTGGGAGGACAAAGGACTAAGGAACAGTAGATAAGGGTTGAAGAGAAAGAGGAACCTAATGCCAAAAAGGTTCAAAAATTGGGAGCAGAGGTAACAGACAGAGATGTTGAAGAAGACAACAAAATATCAAGTCTTCGAAGGTTTGAAGAGAAGGAGATTATTCTAGTTGGGACTATACTATGTCCATTGAAAATAGGGATGAAGATGGAGTAGAATTATTTCCCCAAAAAAATGAGGTGTGAGGCTGATGAGATAGCCACCAAAGGAGAGTTAGAATGCCAAGGCATGATGAGATGTTGTACGCAGTGGCAGTGGTCTCAAGGTAAGAAGAGACTAAGAATGAAGAGAATATGGTGATGAAGGGCCAAGCAAAGGTCAAGAAAAGTGTTTACACTCCAAGCGTGGAGAGGAAGTATGCAAATGTGAAGGGAGTCAATTTTTGGGAGTTGTTATTCTAATTTTGTTGCAGATATATGTTGCTATGATGGATATTCCTAGTATGGTGAAGATGGCAATGGTTGGAAAGAGTCATATGCTGGAAGGATCTTGTTATTGCTTCTTGTTTCTAATTTTTTGTTTGATGGGTACTAAGCCCAAAAAGAAGAGGAGAAGGTACAGGAAGAAAGAAGGGGGTTTGAACCTCCAAGAAGTTCATATACAAATGGGAAATATATGTTAAAAGGAAGCATTATGCATGGGTAGACATGCCAAGGTTGAGGGAGCAGAAACATGGAGTTCAAGAGGTCAAGAGAGAATAGGGCATGAAGAAGACAAAGATGCAGCCAAGGTGAAGAGGAGGGCACTTAAAAGAAAAGAAAGTGCATATTTTGATGTTTGTTTTGTAGGTACACCAGTTCCAAGGGACTTGGAACAATTTGAAGCCTGGGAGTATGGTGCAGGGGCACAAGGGATATAAGGGTCACTAGAAAGACCTAAGGTGGAAACCATGAAGACAAGAAGATATATGGAACCTATAAGGTTATTCAAATATGTAATATGGCTATTCAAGCCATTTCATTGTAATTGAAAATTAAATGTGAATGTAATTGCCAAAGCTATAAAAATAGGCCTATAAGGGTCACTATAAGGTCTAAATTACCTTAGGGGTAGTATTTTAGGTTTGGATCATAGCTCTAATACTTATGAAAGTGTTTTAATGCTAATAATTTTTTTAGTTGTTGAGTTGATAACTTTAGTTGTTAACTTGACAACATTTACAACTTTTTGTAATAGTCTAATTAGTAGGACAAACGGTTTTAAACTGTTGCGGTCAGTTTTTGAGGGAGTTTGGAATTAGTATCAGGGTAGCTGGTCATTTTTTTTTCTTTAAGAGACCTCTTTTCATTTTAAATTGAGGGGAGAGCATGGTTTTTGGTCGAGGAGATAAGAAGACACAATTTTTAAAGAAATAAAATGATGTTTTAGATTGCATTTCTCTAATTTTTTCTAGAATACAGTCATTATCTTCACATTTTATGTCATATAAATGCATTTTATTTGAGTTATTATTGGTTTTATATGTTATTTCAATTAATTATATTTCTTTGTGTGGTGGAATCAATTCATTTGGTGTTGTATAGAAGGAATAATCTACATTTTAGTAAAAACTGTCAAAATCCTCTTCTAGGTTAACCCGAGAGAGGAAAATGTGATTTATTTTATGTTTCAAATTGAATAAGTAATCTTCATGTGGGAGGGTGATAGATTAAATATTTAAGAGTATCCTTGGTTGTTTTCAGAGGAGAATTCATTGAAGGAATATGTCATGGAGCCATAAGAGTGACTAGACTGTCATAGAGAAGATAGAGGGCTAACTATCTCAATCAGAAAGTTGAAGGCTTTTTCCATACTTCAAGGAGTGATTGGGTCATGGAGGATTAAGGAATTTAATATGAGAGTGTATAAAACAAGGAGTAGACTTAGAGGAGATAGAGAATCCCATGACAAGATTTGGGCAATCCAAATTGCAGAGGTTGACATGACTGTCTCAAAATGATAGTGGCATTGTAAGTTGAAGCATTTTGTTTGAAAGTCTTGGTAAATGCATTTAATGGATGGAGGGGTGTATGGAAAGAGTCTAGGATTTTTTTAGAGTGTCTTTTTTATGAGGGAAAAAGTACATGATTCTTGGGTAGAATGGTTTAGATGACTGTCCCTTAGTGTGGAGTCAAAGGGTTACAGAGCTACTGTCTTTTAGGACAGTCAGTAGTATTTGTTTTGAAGACCAAGGAGGGTCAGAGTTAAGGATCAATCAAGATTCTAGTGGATTATATTAAATTATTATGAGAAAAAATAGATGGATTTCATATTATTTTAAATTAGTATGATATTAGAGATCTATTATAAGTAGTAAATATGAATAATAAATCCAATAGTTTTTCAAGTTCTTTAACCAATAGAGAAATATTAGGTTGCATTTAATGGATATTTTTCTTTACCAATTTAGTATTTAGTTTGAAAACCAAGTTATGAATGATAGAAATATGTAATCCAATCATTTTTAAAAATGACTAAATGAACACATCAAAATACTCTAAGACGATGTCCTAATGAACATTGTGAACTTATCCTTTTAAGTTCATGCTAGCAATGATTTATGTTAAATTTTGATCATGTTCAATGCTCTGGTTAATGTAAATGATGTATTCTAATAATATATTTGATCTATCCTATCAGCTCTATGGAGTAAGCGGAAGGTGGAGTTTCTCATCAAATGATATATCCTTTGAGTCCTAAATGGGTACTTCAGATTTTTAATTCTTTGACTTTTAAGATTTTTCCTATTATATAGAGAGAGAGAAAAATTATTGTTCCCCAAAATATGTTCAATTATGAAGATAAATGTCAAATCCCTTTTATGGTTCCCCACCAAGTAGTTTGAGGAGAGCCTTGTCATTTTGGACTTCATCTAATAATATGTGGTCGCATTGGTCCTACTTAATTAGGCTAGGATATTGCAAGTCAAGGCTTATAGTGAAAATATAATCTTTGGAAAGAGATTGATATTGGAGATTTATTCATAAGGTTTATGCAAATTAATAGTTTTAACAAGATTAACACAAAATAAAGATTCATCAACAATTTTTAAAGAGTTGATAAGGCTATTCAAAAACTCACCCCAAGGTATTAATTATAATCCTAGCTTACTTTTAAAATCAGGAAAATGTTCATATGTTCCAAGATTTTTTTGTTTCTTCCTATGAGTTGACCTTTATTTTCATATATTTTTCTAATCATTAGATAGTTCTTATTCTTGAAACATTAAACATTCTCCTCCTAAGTGTGTAATTGTGACTCATTTTAGGAAATTTAAATTATTCATTGAAGAGAAAATTGGGTTTAATGAAATTTCGTGAGCCATACTAAATGTATCTCACTTCTTCTATTCCATATAAGGACGACCATAAGATTTATGTGCTGATGAAATTTATTTAATGTGTAATTCCCTTTCATTTCATACTTGTGTCGTTATTTAATGAGAATATTGACCTTAATAGGAGGAAATTTGGATGACATGGATGGTATATCATTGTAATTGATATAGGATAACTTTAATTGAGACAATAGCTCTGTGACTTTAGTCATGGAAATTGTTGATTTTTGAAATCAAACCTTGAACATTTTGTAGTGTTGAAATGGTCTTTGATCTACTATAAATGCAACTTCAATGCCTTCATTGAACAATTTGAGACATTGGTGGAATTTGGATGGAACGACTTGCATGGTGTGTATCCATGCAAAACTATGAAGGATGATGTATGGAAGTTCAAGATTGTTAATATAATAGAGAAATTTATGGAAAATATGTCAAACCTATAAAATAATATGAATGGTGAAGACTATTAGGGTTATAAAGCCTCTTCTATGTATCCCAAGAATTTAACAATTCACGAGGTGTAGATGTTTAGAATGCATCCATTATCCATAGATACTAGTTTCATCTTATTTTTAGTAATAAATATTTGGTATGAAATGGATAATTATGTATTGGGTCTAGATATTCCATATCTTCATGATAAAATTGATAGACAAACAAGCAATGATAATTATTTTGGGTATACGTTTAGGGGATGTCACTTTTTGTTGATGAACAATTTGTGCCCTCGGTCACCTCTTCTAGTCTGGCATGTAACACTGCATAACATGATGAATATAAATTTGAATTTTTTTAAATTATGTATGTGGTCATCAAAAATACAAAGACCATGGGCATTGACTCTTCTATCATCATAATTTTAACTAACATGGGCATGGGTTTAAAAAAATCAAAATTTTCCTTCCATAATCCGACCAAGCAAAAGAAATATAATGCACCGTCGAAAATTGATGTGAAATGTATTAGTGGAAAGAAATAATCTAACAACTTCAATTATAGAAACAGGATAAAAAGTCTCCTCAAAATAAATACCTTCCATCTGTGAATAACCTTTAAAAACAAGTCTTGCCTTATTCTGGATCGCTTCACCATCTTCATTCAATTTTTTTCTAAAAACCCATTTATTACCTATCAGATTCTTCTTCTTAGGTCTGGGAACTAAAATCCATCCCTTGTTCTTCTCAATCTGATATAATTCTTCTTCAATAGATTTCACCTAATGTTCATCTTTGCAAGCTTCATTCACATCTTTAGGTTCAATCTTTGAAATCAAACAAATCTCTTCTCTATTTTCAGCAAGTCTTCTTCTAGTTTGAACACCTTTGTTTTTATCACTTATTATCTAATTTTCTAAATGAATAAATCTCACATACCTTGGAGCCTTTAGATTTGCATGGATTCTATATTCTTGTGTTTCTACTTCTTCTTTATCTGAAGAGGCTTCTTCATCTTGATTCCTTGGAACAATCTAAACCCAAGTTTGTGATTACATTCCCTGATTTGTACTGTCATTCTAATCATTTGAGTCATATCCACAATATCTAGCTTGTCTATGATTACTTTAATCCACTTTAACATTGGCACTCTAACCTATCTTTCTTAACATGTTATTGTAACATTTGTAGGCCTTTCTCTTTGTAGAATAACCAAGAAAGATACCTTCATCACATCTAGCTCAAATTTTCGTAAGTCTTCATCTCTTTTGATATAACATTTGTTTCCAAAGATTCTAAAATATTTCACAGTAGGAATATGATCATATCATAGTTCATAAGGAGTCTTACCAATATAATTCTTTATTTTTACTTGGTTTAATGTATAAACTTCAGTGCTCATGGCTTCTCTCCAATACACATGTAGAACATTTACTTCAATCATCACTATCCTTGCAGTGTCTAGAATAGTTCTATTCCTTCTCTCTGTCTGTAATACCATTATGTTGTGGGGCCAGCAGTGCAGACATCTATCTCTTTATCCCATTCTCTTCACAAAATAAATTAAATTCATCAGATGTGAATTCACCACCTCTGTCAAATCTCATACATTTCAAATTCAAACTTATCTTTGTCTCAACCATAGCCTTAAAGATTCAAAATTTGTCAAAAGCTTCAGATTTATCCTTTCAAAATGTAACCCACGTCTTCCTTGAATATTCATCGATGAATAATATGAAACATTTATCTCCATAATAACTTCTGGTTCTAGATGGACCACATAAATCAGTATTCACAAGATCTAATAATTCACTTGAAGAATAAGTATTGCTCTTGAAACTAGATCTAGTTATCTTACCCATCTGACATTCCTTACACATACCATTAGTAGGCTTCAATGAATTAGGTAGATCTCCCACTGCCTTGGTATCACTTATCTTGACAATGCTATCAAAATTCACATGACACAACCTATTATGTCATAACCAAATATCATCAATTTGAGCAAACAAACATCTTCTATCAATATTATTCAAATGAAAGACATTACCTTTGGTATTATTACATGATGCAATCTCAACACCTAATCTTCCCAAGATTCTATGCTTTCCATTCTTGAATCGTAGATAATAACCTTTGTTAACTAATTTTCCAACACTCAAAATATTATGCTTTAGACCTTCAACATATAAAATATCATTAGTAGTATTCTTACCAAAAAGAGTAATGGATCCTCTACCACAGATTACACAAGGAGTGTCATCACCGAATTTCATAACACCACCATCATATCTTTCCAAACTCACAAATTTGTTTTATCTCCAGTCGTATGATGTAAACATCCATTATCAATCACTCATTCATCTTTCTCTTCAACATGTGCAGCTAGGGATCTTTCCACATTCATGCAACTAGTAGTCTCATTAGGGATTGGAACTTCTTCCTTAATATAAATAAATACTCATTCATCATCTTTTCAAGCATCTTCATCATATTCATCATTTGTCACACCTTCATCGGTAATATAGTAATGTTTATTCTTATATCTAGGTTGGAATTTTCTAGGTTTATGCTTAGGCTCTCTATCTGGACATATTGAAGCAAAATGACCAGTCTTTTTCAAGAAAAACATTTAAGAGGTAACTTTCCTCAATACTTACCAGCACCTTTAGGCAATCTCTTTGTAATAAGGGCTTTAATTATTTCAAGCTTTCTCTTGTCTTCTTCAATTGTTTCCATTCTTTTGCATATCTTGATGTACTTCTATAAGAGCTTTCTCCCATATCATATCTCTTCTTATCCTTAGAAATAGTATCTTTGAATGCAAAATAAACTTTAGGAAGATGTCACCAAATTCACTCATCTCAAAATAAGTTAACTTACCAATCAACATGTATCTTGTCACATTCATTACTATTCTGATTTCCTTAATGGCAGCAACCTTGTGTTTATAGGAAGTAGGCGAGGATCTCAAAATTTTAGCAACAACCTCTCATTCTTCTAACTGTCCACCAACACATCTAATATCACATACAAGCTCATTCACCTTCTGCATGTAGGAAGTAACATTTTCATCTTCACTCATCCTCAATGTCTCATACTTTCCTTTTAGGCTCTGCAACTTAGCTAGCTTCACATAGGCATCTCTTTCATGTAATGTTTACAATTTTTTCTAGATCTCATGTGCAGTATTCAATTCCATAACATTTGTGCACTTTGTATCAGATGGGGCACTCAACTATGCTTCCTTAGCTCTGATGTTGTATTCATCTTTATTATTCTCATCAAGAGTACAAGTAGAAATATTTGAAGGAGGATTATATGTTGACTCATTAATCTCCCAATATTATTTACCAATGTATCTCAAGTGTGTTTTCATGCAAACTTTCCATATAGAATAGTTAGTACCATCAAATCTCAGATAGTCCTTAAAATTTTCCATCCTAGATCTCCTCATGTGATTAAGCTTCCCAAAGAGGAATTGGATCTCATACCAATTGATATAAATAAGGTAGAACATACTTGAGAGAGGGATGAATCATTTGTGTCCAACACTTCAAACGTTTAACAAATTTAAACCTTAAAGCATGGATCTGATTAATGAATAGTAAAGCATAGATCCAAAACACATCAAGAACACATAACACCAATATTTTTGTGCGAAAAACTCGGTCAAAGGAAAAACCACGATGGGGATGAACCCACAAGATGATGTACTTTGTTAAAATAACTATACCCTATTAAATATATTACAAAGGAAATGCACGTACATTCAGACACAATGCCTAGAGCTCACTTCTCAAATACAAAGAGGGCTACAACCCTATGGAATTCCCATTGCCTTACAACAATTACATGGACTACAATCCATAGTGGACAAAAATCCACAAGTCATGAAATGGATAATAGCATCTTCAACATGTCTAGGTCGGTTCCATTGAAGTATAGATAGAACTTTCTTTTCTACACTAGATCTTTGCCTAAATTGTAGATTCCACTCATACCTCTTCACAAAATCTGGCACACCCACTCACTTTTCACACATACATGATCACAAAATTAGTACATTTATATCATTCATCAAATTATTCTAACAAGATCGTCCAAGGACCTAAATTACAAAATTAAAATCATACATGGTACAATACTTAATGGGAACCAGTCCATGTTGGCTAAGACATAGCTCAATAATTAACTCCATCCTCAAACACACTAAGCATCCAATAATCATGCTTTGACCATTCACAACACGCTACATCACCAAGTCGGCCAAGAACATAAAGAATATGAACTCACCAACATAAAATCACCAAATGCGAACTCACCAATCAATGAAAACCAACATCACAATAAGAGAATGATCTAGAAACATACACAAGATCCATGAATAACCTTAGGAACATCCACATTAATTCAAATCTCTGAAATCATCAGCATCTCTCAACCAAACCTCAAGAACACAACACTAACCTCTGTCAATCAAGAAAATTTTCTTTTAGACCTCCAAATCATGAACCAATTAAGTTGAGGACACAAATCAGTGTCTCAAACATTCCATATAGATCCACATGCCAAAATATTTCAATGTCAAACCATACCAAACCAGATACTAAAATTGTTGGAAGTACAAGAATGGGAAAGCAAGATATTGAGAGGGGGGTGAATCAGATCTTCAATCTAAACCACTTAAAACAAATTTATCCACATTCATACATATATGAATTTAACCTAACATTAGATAGCATCCATAACATCAAACATGTAACTCATAACATAGAATTTTTGTAACCTAGAAACCCAAATAGGTAAAACTAGGGTGGGGATGATGCCCACAAGATCTTCACTACTGCAGCAATAAAGTGTGGCTGTTAGGGCTACAAAAGTTTGATTGCAATATACAATCTACCTAGTCAATAGTTTGTTCTGTTAAGAACTAAAGATCATTACAATCTACCTTGTTAAAGGATTTCAACTTACAGTAAAGTAAGCACTCGACTAAGAGATTTGAAACGGTCTGCTAAAACCACTCTGTTAAGAGATTTAACCTGATACACATGTTAGAATGTTCCAAGTAGTGATCCTTTGTTATGCACTTAGATGCTGATGATGGATCTTCTCTTTTCAATAACCTCTGTGATCTCTTAATCTGATATGTCTTTACTCTTCTTTTCACTATTCTGTCATTCTGCTTGATCTAGGCTTCTTCTCAAAATGACTTGTTTTTCATCGCTCATGAACATACAACCCTTCTCTGTATATCTCTTGATCTTACACACACTCTTAGGGTTAGAAGCCATCTTATTATATCTTTTCAGATCTAGCGGTGAGATCTAGATCAACGATCAAGATCTATTGTTTATACCTCCAATGCATATTGATTTCCTGATTGGCTCCATGCCATGCATAGTATAAAAAAATTAAATGTGAAATTAACTCAATAGAAAAATAATAAATGTGTACAAATGTCGGCTCAGATCTCATACAAGTCAGCCTTAACTGATTACATCAAAGTTTGGATTAATCCTGACATGTATGCAAAAATTGTTCTACTCAGCACAACACATCTCTGATGCTCGGCAATTAATATTATACTCAGCTCGACATGATGTAACTCGGCAACCTAAAACTTGCTCGGTAATGTTTCTCATCCTTGAATGTTTAGCTCAGCCACAATGATAACCAACTAAAACTGCCTAAGTAAATGACTAAGTGTGGGTCACTAATCATCAATAGAACTTAGGGATTAACAATCTCCCCCTTTGATATTAGTGGCAAAAACACACTTATCATTACAATTCATTCCATCCAAAATATTGCCTAAGTACATATTGTACTCCCCCTAGGAATGTACATCATACTATATACAAAACTTTACATAGTATACATGCCTGCAAAAAAAAATATTTACATGGATACATGTTCTGATCTCCTTTATGTTGTATCCTTGTCAGTCCTGTTCTGATCTCCTTCAATTTCCCCCTTGTTTTTGTCATTGATAGCTGGTGGGGTCAAGTTATACTTGTCCAAAAATCGTTTATGAAGTTGTAAGGTAGATTCAAATGCAGAGTCCCAACTATCTTTGACAAACTTCATAACCTCTATTTTCACTTCTAGCTCGGCAGCTAGACTTACTAAGATTTTTGCAGTTGAGAGATGAGAGTCTCTCTTAATCAATTTGTTTGCAGATAAAATTTCTTTCTGAATGACCTCCAGATGAGGTATTAGACTTGTCTGAATAGTAATCAACTTGGTCCTAATCTGACCATCTTCAGCCATGAGCTCGGCTATCCTCCTTTGTGCATAAGTCAGCCTGTTAAAATGTAAGGAGCTAGTGCTATCATCCATACTCAGTGAGCTTCTAGTTTACTTAAGGTCTAGTTGCAATTTCTCTAAAGCCTATTGATTATCCTTTGTGAAGAATTCAACGTCAGATAACCTCTTGTACAATGAATAGACATTTGTTGCAACTCCTAAAATTTCTATCAGAGAAGAAAGTTCAACCGGTTTAACTCCAATCTCTCCTGAGTTTTTGCAAGGACCTTGTTCTTGAATTTCATCTCGGACCATTTCAATAGTTTCTCATTGGCTTCAATATTGTCATCATTTACCTTTTGCACAATGTGAACTAGCTGTTCAAGAATAGGGGCTTGAGGATTTTCATCCTCCATATCAAAAGCCTTTACAAATATATCTTTTATGTCATGTAGCACTTGCTTTTTCTTTTGCTCCCTTTTCAGTTCTTCCTGTCTTTTCTTCCTCTTAAGTAACTCCTGAAGAGTCTCAATCTATTCATAAGACAAAACATTGGGATCCCATGGTGGAATCACAATAACTTCATCTAATGTGACATCTAGAATCAGAGACTTCTTCCTCATAACTTTCCTCCTCTTGAATTCAGGTGAACTACTGCTCGGCTTCGTTTCTACAATACCTTTTCAGATTTAGTAGTTGTCACCATTGCATCTTTAAGTTTAGTTAGGATTGTTTGCTGATCAGGAATACTTCCTATCTTGGTTCTAGTGGGAGTTGATGATGCAGAGTGTCGTAGATCAACCAACACTTGCATTGCCTCTTGTTCTTTAGGCTCACTGTTAGTATCTCTTATCTCCTCACTACTATCTAGTACTAATTTTACAACCTCTAAAATAGGTGAATACTGAACAATTACCTCTTGTTCAATTTTTTTCTCCTTTTCTGCTTCATCTTGAGCATCCTTATCTTCAGATTTATTTTGATTTCTTTCTTCTTCTTCTGTACTCTTCTCTTCTTCAGCCTCAGTTGCCTTGATAGGTGATTCAATAGTTGAGTCCCTCATCTCATCCTGACCCTTGGCATCCAGATTGCTAGAGTCATCAATTGTCACATCAATCAGACTATCAATATTCAAATCAATAGTGTTAACTTTCTTTGATTGATCTTGTGCATCTTTCCTAGTCTTCTCAGACTCAGTTGAAATGTGAACTGTTGAAACCTGTGGTACAGGAGTGGATTCAATTTCCTTATCCTTCAGCTCAGATGTTCCTTTATCAGTTCTCTTTTCTTTTGAAACAATTAGTCCAAAAACTTCCTTCCAAATTCTAGTACTCTTTTGTACTATCCCTTCAATACCATTCTTCAAAATAGAATAACCTCTTTATTTAGGTAGAAATTTGTGCTTTTACTCTTCAACAATTTTTTCTCTTTGTTTCTTTGTTAGCTCAGGAATGACTTGAGCTAGTGTGCCTTCCCTAATTTGTCTCTCAGTTGTGAGTGCAAATTCCCACTTGCTAGATAGAAATTCATACAACTCACTTGGCACATTGTCTCCTATTGTTGTACGGGTTAATTTGAAATTTCACATAATGTCTAGGAGAGCTTCCTAAACCTTACGTTTGTCTCTTGCCTTCAATTTTTCATACCTATAAACTTAAAACCAGATAACCCTGCAGAATTTCTCAAATTTTCACATACCTCATCAATATCTGTGGGTTTCTTGAATGGTGTTGTTGGTATGTTGTTGGGTTCATTAGTTTCAGTCATGTCCTCATCACTTTCTGGATCCAAATTCAGTTTTCTTCTTGGTCTTTTAACTTGTAGGCTCGGCACAGCCTTTGTTGCTAATTTAGTCCTCGATCTAGAACTACTTTCTCCAGTCTTCTTTACATAGACTTTAGTCTTCTCCACTGGTGATGTGGTGACAGATGCCCTTGTCCTTAGACAATTTGAAATGGGAGGGGTAACCCTAGGTTTTTCTTGTCTCAGATTTGTTACCTTTGCTACTGCTGGCCTCTTCCCTTTTTCCTTAGCAGTGACCTCTTCTTCAGGTTCACTGAGTTCCACTTCTTGTTCCTTAGATACATCTTCTCCTTGTCTAGTAGATATGTCTAGTGGTGCATCCTCTAGCTCTTCATCACTCGGAAAGCCAACCATCTTTTTTAGATTTTTCACAATCTTTTTCCTTTTTGTTTCCATGGTTCCTGCCTTAAGATTCATCAAAATATTTGCCTTAGCTTCATCAAAATTTCTGAATCTTTTAGCTTTAGTATCAATCTCCTCTACTAGGAGTGTTGTGATAGCTGTTGATGCTTCATCAATATTTATTTCATAGGGAAATGGCTCCAGCCATGATACCCTAGGTGTCACAGCCTGAACATATGTGTATTTTCTATCCACTAAGAAACATATCTCATCATAGTGCTTCTCCACAAGTGAATTGGGAATTCTGGTCCTCAACCTCATTCTCTTTTTGAATTCCACAAAATAACTTCCCATAATACCATTGAAATTGCTGCCTAATTTCTGAATACATTCACTAATCTGTAATGTGATGGGTCTGTCCTTTTTCCAAACAATATTTCCTAGAGTAGAAAAATAACTTTTGTACATACAAAAATATACACATTAACAAAGAGCCAAACTTACATGATGATCTTTTGGCTTTCCTGATTGATTGTAATTTCTTGGCTAGTTGTGTCAACTGCAGCTTAACAAGGTCATAGGTGTGATTCTTTTTAACTATCTTCCATGCTTGGTCAACGAATGTATAGGGGACACTATCCAGTCTGCTCGACTGATAGAACTTGTGAGAAATCACTCTCACTCCAAAATCAAGTTCCAAGTTTGTAATCATAGAAATAGTCATTCCCATGTTGTTCCAAACTGCTCCAATGTTAGCTGCTATCTCTTCTTTTCTTTGGTCTCTCATAGTTCATTTACCGCTGATAACAGGATACCCAGTAACTCGCTGGATAATATCTTTTGTGATCTTTACTGGTCCATTGTCCAGCCACATATGCATATTATGAACTCGAATTAGGACAACCTTAATCCATTCATCCTTGAATTCTTTCAAAAAATCTAGGGCACGAGTTAACCCTTTGTCGGCTAAATATTTGAATTCATCTTTCATAATTCCATTCTCACACAACTTGTCATAGGAATTCCTCAATTCACTGTTGCCCACTTCGCCAATTTTAACCATGTAGCATGATCTTAAATTATGAATCATAAGTACCTTTGGCGGGATCAATGAGAGGGCTCCATTCAGATCATTCATAATTGTTCTTTCTTGAACAACATGAAAGTTTGGTGGTGCACATGCATCACTCCTTACTAGCTTAATTTGACTCAAATCTTCCTCATTCCATTGACTGGTGTGGAAGAAGTTGCAGCCATAATCTCTTGAGGTTAGGATTCAAAAAATGAAGAACAGAGTACCTCGGCAAGCAATCACTTCACACTGTTCAACTTAGGGTTGCCGACAGCACGCTGAAAAAATTATCGAAACAAATTTCGCTAAGATCAAATCTGCAACTTCTTTGATTGCTCTGCAAATGCTAAAAATTGCAAGGTAAAAGTGAATAATAGACCGTTCGTCCATATATAGACTCAAAAGGTCAAGGTAGGTAAGCATTAAATATGTTTCCTATTAGGTTAGTGCAAGCCAGTTGTCATTGGCTGACTAACACAACTTTCATACCACTCGGCCTACCACACTCAGCCATCACAACTTACTCGGCCAGCCAACTCGGCACCTATAGTGCAGCAAACTCTTCTCGGCACTTGTCACAAACATGTCCTGGTACATCTTATCATATGCAGATATGGACTTTGGCACATTTACATATTAGGAACTGATGTAAGATTTAAAATTTGAATGTGGTTCCTTACATACCTCTATTTCTTAGTTGGAGATGGTGTGATCACCTGATCTATTGGATTGGGTGACCTCGACTTTAGTGGATTCACTGTTGCTCAGCTCTATTTTCTTTACCCATGTCTGATTCATCTATGCTCTTACTTCTTCAATAGTAGGAGCAGGAACTCTTGTCCTACACTCTCTCTTAGTGTGTCCTATCTTCAAACAACTAAAACAAACTAAGCTTCCATACATCCAACTCTTAGATTTCCCTCTGACATGTGTCTTTAAGAAATCTTCAGGTGCATGTCCATATTCTTCACAGTAATTACAACTCTATCTTGTATTGTAATCCCAGTTGTAAGTGTTGCCTCTCTTAGATGCTTTTGTTTGTGTCTTGGATATCCATTGTTGTTTAGCATTGGATCTACAGTCTTGTGCCTTATGACCATGTTTCTGACACTTGTAACAATAACCATTAAATCTTGGTTTGGGGGTGCATCACTTGCTTCAGCCCAACATTCATGTGCTTTATGTCCAAATTTTTTGCAATTAAAATAGTAACCATTAAAGTTAGGTTTAGGATTGGACTTACCTTTCTTGCTTTGGAAAATTTTTTCTGTATGACCTGGTTTTCCACAGTGATGGCAAATAGGCTTGTTGTGCTTTGTCTTTGCATTCCTCCTTTCACCTTTCTTAGATGATTCTCCTTTCTTAGTAGATTTTTTTCGTTCTATGTGACCTAATCCAGAAGAATCCTTTGACCTTCTTGATGCTTCCATCAGATTCTCAAAGTGAGTCAAAGCTTCATTAGGTCTATTCAACCTTTCATTAAGTTCCTTCTCAAATCTCAAATCGTCTTTCAATTGATTATTTTCAGATCTCAGATTTATCATTTCCATATCTTTCCTACTAATCTCCTGATTTGCAAGTAGTAGTTGATTTTCCATGTCAACCTGATTGATTGTCATCATCTGCACATCATGTGTCATTTCATCAACTCTGACAGATATCACTCTTTTGTCTTCTTCTACCTTAGTTTTGTCATCTTTAGCTTTCTTCTTTTGTTCCAATACTTCACATAGTCTCATTGTCTACATTTCTTGTTCTCTTTTAAAGTTTCTAACTTCTTCACACAGTGCATTGTTCTTTTCCAGTAGATCTGCAATTGATGCATTTCTCTCAGTAGAATCTTCATTCTAAAATAGATTTGCAATGTCATCTTCCTGGTAATGAGTATCATTTGTTTGTTTGGCCAAATCTTTCCTAGCTGTCAATGATTTCTTCAATTCTTGTCTTGCTATCTCAAGCTGATGTAATGCTAGCTGGATCTCAATCTTCTGATTCTCAATGAATTTTCCCAACTTGTAAACCTCCACCTCAAGATCTGTACTCACAAGTTCATTCAAAGCTTTTGTAGGTGAACTACGCTCTGATACCAATTGTTGGAAGTACAAGAATGGGAAAGCAAGATACTGAGAGGGAGGTGAATAAGATCTTCAGTCTAAACCACTTAAAACAAATTTATCCACATTCATACATATATGAATTTAACCTAACATCATATAGCATCCATAACATCAAATATGTAACTCATAACACAGAATTTTGGTAACCTAGAAACCCAAATAGGTAAAACTGGGGTGGGGATGACACCCATAAGATCTTCACTACTGTAACAATAAAGTGTCATTGTTAGGGCTACAAAAGTTTGATTGCAATATACAACCTACCTGGTTAAAGGTATGTTCTATTAAGAACTAAAGATAATTACAATCTACCTTGTTAAAGGATTTCAACTTACAGTAAAGTAAGCACTCGGCTAAGAGATTTGAAACGGTCTGCTAAAACCATTCTGTTAAGAGATTTAACCTGGTACTATTAGTAATAACTGAGAGGGGGGGTGAATCAGTGGCCTCAAAAATTTATCCTTTAATCACTAACCACCAATCAAATACATCTCATATTATTAAGTCCCTACAAGATGCATGCCATGAAATACTTATAATAATTAACTATCTGTCAGTTTTCCTTTTTTGACCTTATTCTCCTTGATTATCGATAAGCAGTAAAACTATTTACCAACACACTCAATAAATATGCAGAGTATACCAATCAATCCAGAAATGCATATGTGAAATGTAAAATAGTAAAGTAATAAACATACACACATAACACATGGATTTTAACGTGGAAACCCTGTTAAGGGAAAAACCACTAGGACCGGTACCCCAAATTTTTCACTCTTCTAAAGTGAGCCTTTTTAGGAGCCAACCCTATTAAAGGTTACAAACACATAGTTAGGTGTGACCTTGTTAGAGGATTTTATACATAGAGGTTGTCACTTAGTATTGGGCATCTATTTGCTACCATCCTTGAATCAGCCTCCTTCTTAGACTGTCAATAGGCTTTAGGAAAATCTTGCT
>MU226930.1:812841-827186 GCA_018584345.1 Thuja plicata | reverse complement strand
AAGATGTTCCTCTTTTATTCCCAAATGCACAAATGGGAGATCCAAGTTGATCAACCCAAAGAAAGGGCTAATGCACAAATGAATCAACTATTTGGAAAGGAGAATAACAAGAAGGGAATCTTAAATTATGTTAATTATATGTATAGATATTATATATGATAGTAATTGAATAAATAGGAGAAATGTACTAACCTTCAAGGATTGCAGATCAAATAATGCTATTTTATGAGGTCTTTAGACTGTTTCTACAAAAACTAACAGTTGATCTCGAATCGGAATGCAGAGACGAACAAAACCCAGAAATTTTTTTCAATTCTGATGTCATCTTATGAAAAAGGTTGACCTTGACCCACAAATGTCAACCCTAACCCAATAATGTCAACCCTGACCTGCACAGGTTCGACAGAGAATCTGTTCGCGTCGTCTGAAAGAAAGTCGAAAAGGATATCCAGATCTGGTCTCAAATCTGCACTCCTTAACCTGTACCTGCAAGAAAAAGAGGTTTGTTTGTTGTGGGGGAGGGGTTTGCCTTAGTCAAACCCCAATTTTAAGAATTAACCTTGAAATCAATAAAGTACAGAATGCTACCAAGTAGTAGAATTGAATCTAACAATGAAGCTATGATATTCGAATGATATGCAATTGAAATTCAAATGTATGAAAGTATGTAAGTATGAAAGCATGGGCTTTAGAAACCATAAACCTCCATGATTGTATGCTTGAAATCCACTTTGAAGAGATGATGAAAGAGTCTTGAGGATGCACAAAGGATCTTGAAGGAAGATCACACCACCATGATGGCTAGATCTAGGGCTTGAATGATAAATCTTGAATGTTTCCACCTAATCCCTTCAAAGGCTTGAAAGCTTGAATCCTTGATCTTCAATGGAGAACTTGAATGCTTGAGAGGAAGACTTGAACACCTTGAAAGCTTGGAAATATGTAGAACAATGGATGCTTGAACCTTTTGCTTCTTGACAAAATCTTGATTAAAGCTTTTTGCACTTAGAAGACTTAGAGAAAATGAGACGAGAAAACTTCCTTTTATATGAAATTAGGGCACAATCTTCTAAGGAGGCCAACATAGGATAATTAAATTCCAATTAGACCCATGCCCCTAGAAAATGACCTATATTAAATATAATTTAGGAATCAATGCTTCGGAACCCGAAACAGCCGACCCGGAAGCGGGAAAACTAAATTTTGGATGACCCCGACAGCCGACAAGTTTCCAGTTTTGAAAAGGGGACCCTGGTCAAGGTCAAGGTCGACCCTGACCTAGGGGGCCAAAACCCCTGGAAAACATGCCAGGTGGGGTAGGAGGTGCCCGGAGAGGTCCAATCAGGGTCCTGAACAGGCACAGAAGCAGGAGATGATGTAGAAACGGGAGGATGATATGATGGAGGTCAAAAACATCCCCTAAGGAGGGATAAACGCTCTTAACATGGAAGTGCTTCCATTTTAAGATGATACAATTATTATTTTACATCAGTTCCATAATGTGTTGATAAAATGCCAAATTAGCATAAGTAAAGATGCATCATGGTACTACTTATTAAAATCTATGATAACTATGCTATCAGGCATAAATACCGAAATCCGTCGGTACACACTCAAAGTTGAGACTGCCTACACTTACTGAGAAGCGTCGGTTAAAAGCAAATTTTCTAGTGTAAACCGAGCCTCGTCAGTAACCGAGCAAAGTGAACAAGTTGGTTACAATACTGAAACTCGTCGGTAAAAGAAAGAGGTATAATGACCGCCCCAAAATGTCACATTGTCACCGAAGGGAAGTTGAAGTCTTAACTGACGATCTCTGTCTTCACAAACCGAGGAGTTGGTAAGCATTAATGACACACCTTTTAGGTCAAAAGGGCTATAAAAAGGTAACTAGTCTATCTCATTGTTCACCATGACCAGAGCAGAGCAACGAGAGCATTTTTTGAGCAGAAAGTGACAGGATCACAAAGCGATCACAACTCAACCACCAGCACTCCAAAGAAGATCAGAAACAACACTTGGTATATATAGTAAGTTGATCTAAAAACAATCGACAACTCTATTTTCACGCATTTCATAGAAAGCCCTAAATCTGAAAATGGCTACAACTTCAAGAATTGTGAAATCGAAGAACACCAAGAAGGATGAGTTCAAGCTCATCAAGAATTTGGCATGTGAGGAACCTAACTACAAGATTCACCCTAAGGTTGCCTCACAACTCGACGATGCTGGAGCATTCTCACGAATACTCGCTAGGGTTTTTCTCATCGAAGACGTTCGAGCATTTATACACTGCAAGATTACAGAAATAGGTGATTCAGAGGTTGAACAAGCTTATAAGAAGCTATTCAATGAAGATGGAACTTTGAAAGATGAGCATGAACATATAGAAGTGAAAGGGCTCACTATTGCCCTAATGTTCCTGAAGGCATTCAAAATCGAGTGGATTCAGCTTACTACAATCATAAAATTTGGTTGGATGAATTGAAGATGATAACCCAAGATGTTATCCATGCGGTCACTGATTACCCTATAACCGAGAAGGTAAAAGCACTGAAGCGCCCACCAAAGGTTAAGACTGAAAAGATTACAGGAGCCAAATGGGATGGCAGAGGATTGAAGGTTTCCACCATAACCAATGATGAGATGAAATTCGGTGCATGCATTCTAGGCTACAAATTCTTCCAAGCTAGCAGAATGGACAGCATAGCATATGGTGCAGTAGACACATCTTACAAGATTGTGAAGAAGGGAACACACTTGGACTTATCAGAACTTCTACTGAATCAATTAGAAGATAATTTGAAGACCATAAGGAATGCGAAGTCAAACACATGTAAGTTTGGCTCACTTATAATGTGCATTTTCTTCTACTTTCAAGAAACATTCCCATCGGTAGGAAATGTTAAATGGGATAGCACAAAACCGGTCACCATGCATATCAGTGAACACATAACCTCACTAGGAGATAATTTTGAGATAGTAATGGATGAATACTTTAATGTATTCAAAGACCATATGCAAAAGAGGGTAAGGATCCCCGAACAACTCACTGAGAAGTATAAAGATGAATTATGTTTCATGGTTGATACAGACCACACTTATATCAAGCCTATTGTACCGAGGACAGCATGGCTTCAACCATTAGAATATGAGATAAACATTGATCTTGCATGTAAAGCAATTTATGCCTTGTTAAATGAACCACTAGATAAGAAACAACCTAAGTTTTGAACTTATGAGGAGGCCAAAACAAGAATAAAATATGGCCTGGTTGTTAAGAAAAATGTCAGGAAAAAGGATAAAATGGTAAAGAACCTCAAGAAGATATTTTCAGCAACAGAGGAAGAAACCGAGCAGGAGGAAGAAACTAAAAAGGAGGAAGAAACCGAAGGATAGCTACCTATCAATGAAGCTGAAGAAAAGAATGACTCTGAGGACACAGAGTTAGATTCACCACCTCCTCCACCAACCAAGAAGCCAAGGACAACAACTACTTCTAGAACTAGAAGCCAAACATCTAAGGATTCAACTCCTTCACCTTTAAAGAAAGGAAAAGTAAGAACATACAAGAGGAAAGAGGCCACACCAAAGAGAGGGAAAAACAAAAGAGGAAGGAAGCTCATCATAACCCAAGAAGATATTGAAGACACCGAGAAAGATGAAGCGGTAGAGGCAGAAAATTTCAAGGTCAAAGCTCTAGAATGAATTGATGACATATGTAAATCTATTGCAAATTAAGGATCTATTACATATTCTAAGATAAGAAGATGGTTGAAACTAGCCCAAGAAGATCATAACAAACTTGAAGACGCCATCATAGAAAAGAAGTACAAGTTCAAATATGTACTGATTCAGTTTAAAAGCAATAATATACCAAGAGAACTCTTAGACATACTATACTCAAGATGGACATTTGCTTTGAAGAGTGACAAGGAAATAAGAGAAAGATTGCTTGTTACTCTCATGCCTTCTGAATCCAAGAAGGAAGAAATAGATGAGATGATGGAGAATCACAAAAATGAATTCTCACCAAAGTTAATAGCCTACAAATTTCTTGAAGGGAAGCTCATAGAGATCGAACAGGAAAGCCATAAGAAATGGTGTAAAATTCTAAACAAACCTACTAAGGAAGAAAGCCCTGAGAAAGACCTACAATAGAAAGATGTTGATAAGGCAACTCAAAAATAGATCTTAGTAAAAGCTATAGAAGACGATACATCTGTTGAGTTAAACAAGGAAGAAGAAGACACAACCGGAAACAAAAATATGGATGTTGCAAATGAGTCATGGCCTGACACCACAAAGGACAATATTGTGGATAACACTATCATTTACACCATCGATGATGCAGTAGAGGAAGTGAATAAAGATTAATATGTCAATATTACAAAGGAAACAACCGATGAGAAGGACACTGGAATTGATAATGCACAGGTGAATATACATGGAAACATGCCAATATTGATACAAGCTATCAATATTCTAGAAGAAAAAGACACTCTCGAGGATTCAGGAGAAGAGGAAAAGAAAGACAACACCGATGATCAGAAATACATCGGAGACACTCACACAGTAACCGATACTGATAAGGTTACAGGAGGAGATTCAAAACAAGTAGATGCAGACACAACAGAGAAGGATGTAGGAACAAAGGAAGATGAAGCTAAGGACACCGATGAAGGAGATAAACCTAAAGATGGCACTCCAGAGGAAACTGACATAGTTGATACTAACAATGTGAAGGTTTGTGTGGAGACGTCTACAAACACCCGACAAGCTGAAACCGATACAAAGCAGCAAAAAGAAGCACAACAAGTAACTTCATCAAGAACAACGGACAAGGCCGAGAAATTGGCAATGGTTTTACATTCAAGTGCAACACAAAAGAAGAAGAAGAAATCCAAGAAGAATAAGTTGGAAGTAACTTTGGATGAAATTATTGAGATACCAAAATGTGACCCAACAACACTTGATAATGAAGCATTACAAGAATACGATGAAATATGCCAAAGAAAGGCATTATAGGAGAAGCTGAGGAAACAGCACCGAGACTCAATGGTAGTGGAAACAACTAAGCACATTGGAAAAGTTCACTAAAGAGAATAGTGACAACATAGAAAAGTTAGATACAGATCTAGCTAACAGTGTTAATAACTTAACCACCAATGGAGACAATGCAATTAAGTTGCATTATGAGAAGATCATTGAAATAAAGAGGTTAAGGCAGGAACTGTGGGAAGCAGAGACACACTTCAGGGAAGAAGACACCGAGCTCCAAGCTGAACTTCTACCAAATCTAACACTACTTCAATAGCACATCAGTTCAGCAAGGCAAATGATAGCGACCCCAGAGATGTCTGTAGCAGATAGCATCTATGATATACACTCCAAGATCACACTCGAGCACATGGCTCTAGATAACTTAAAGGAACAATGGGAGAAAATGATGGAAGACATTAAGTCTTCACACTCCCACATTTTTTATAAGCTCTAAGGTATAGACCTTTGCCCTTAATATCAAAAAAGGGGGGGAAATTCAAATGGGCAAATGATATATGGAAAATGATATGTATATGTATATTCATATGGGAAAATGATATGTACAGATAGGCAGGCACTATACAGTACTAACAAAAATAATGATATACCAGTATATACATAGGGGGAGTCATTAAATGACTAAGGATTATATGTGTTGTACATACTTAACATTTTGTTAGTATTTTTGCACATATCAGTTTTTTATACTAATGTCAAAGGGGGAGATTAATGACATTAATTTTCCATTAGTATACAAACAACACTTTCGGTAAGCATACACCGAAAGACAAAACAAAGAGCAAACCGAAAATCAAATCTAAAGAGATCACAAAAAATGACTAAGTACAGAGAGAACTGACAACACAACTTTGAGTGTACACCGAAAATAAAAAGTCATAAGGATAAAGAGGAACCCGATGTGCAGGATACAGTGCAAACCAAGAGACAGTTAAAGAGAAAATCGAGAGAACAAAATCGAAAGACAGTCAACTGATTACAGAGCATAACCGAGAGTCAGTTGCAGCCCACAAAAAGTGGATTGACTTGCATGTCAGATAAAGCAGTCTTATTCTATTTATAGACTCTTGATTTGTTTTTAAATCCATTTCTTTAGGGACAAGAAACATGAATGTAAGTGCTTTAATCAGTCTAACTGATTTAAAACACATAGACTAGGAGATCTAGGTAAAATTTGTAAACCTGATCTTAGAGTTAACATTGTTTTTTGTGAAACTTGATGATGTCAATCCATCTTATAAATAGATGATGCAATCATTCATTATACAAGGATGTGAATATGAAAGAGAGGATGATTGAAGCCTACGAGCACATCTATGGATCACATTGAAAGTTTCAAGAACCATAACAGCAAAAGGTGAATTTGGTTAGCAAGAACCAAGAACATAGGCTATCGAGAATCGGAGGTATTACTCAATCACATTAGGTGATAATCTTATTCATATAAACTTAAATGGATCTGTATCATCAATAGGAGATTTTGTTTACCAGGTCAAATTGTAATTTGCTATCATTCTAACAAGTGGAGCAAAGTGTAAAAATCCTTTCAAGGAAGGTGGATTTAACAATCCAAGTACAAATCTCTTAACCGAGTGCACACTCAACAGTGTTGCTAAAGCTCTTAACCGGGTAGACTTTAACAAGTCTCCACAGATACTCTTAACTAGGTAGATCATCAGAAGTGATCAAATTGTAAGCCTTAACCGGCCCCTTCCAATCTGTAGATAGTAAATATTTTGTGGGTGTCATCCCCACCGCAGTTTTTACTTCCTAACACGAGTTTTCTGCAATGTCATATCTTATGTTATGTGTCAATTACCTTCTTGAATGTTCACGTGTATGTTAATGTTATGAATTGATATAACTCACATCAAGATAATATAGATCATATGAATGGATGTAAATTTGATTACACAAAGGTTAATTGATAAAAGGATACAAAATTTTTAGAGGTGCTGATTCACCCCTCCCCTCTCAATACACACTTCCCATTAATTCCAACAGAAGTAACATTTTGGTAAGAAAAAAGAGAAATAATAGAGACAACAATGAAATCAGGGTATAAGCATCCATAGACAATGAACTCAAAGCAAACAACAAATTAAAGGCAATCATTGGTGGATCAAGCTTTATACATAATTACAACTTTCACATAAAATATCATGCCAAGATATATGATTTGGAATAAAATTTGAAACACAGGCAGCAATGATCTTCTAAGCATGAAAGAGTGTAAATCGTAGAGGATTGGTATCCAAGTACAATAGGAGCTCTTGACGGTGTTTTCCATGCAAAGGAAACGTCAAACAATCTTTTCCAGATGCATGTCTGTGGCTTAGAGGTATCAAGGAGTAGCATTAATAGTCAAAGACGGATTTAAAAAAATCTGAGAGCAGCTACGGGAAATCAGGTTTGAAGGAATTCACAAATTTACTAGCCTATCATGCTATTGAGCCATAAATTTTTGGAAAATATGCAACCGTGTATGGAGTACCAAATCATGGATATGGCATAAGGAATGCAAACAAATTCACAATTGAAGGCTATAGCTCGCACAAGAGGCCACACAAATAATGAAATTTTTTGTCACAAATTAATAAAATCTTAGAATTTGTAGCGTGGAAGCCATATGGGGAAAAAGTTTGTTGTGCGAAGGATGATGGGGGTTTGAGTTGAGAAGCCATTTTTTTCCATGGGAGTGGAGCCTTTCTGTTTCTTGTGAATTTGAAAGAGATGTATAAAGTCAAAGTAATGATATCAAGTACGTAAACAAAGCATACATTTTTGGAAGAAACCCCAGTCTTTATCATATAGCAAAAGCACAGAATGTCTAAAAAGTCGCAGCCTGCGCAGGGAGGTTTATCCTCTGGTTTTTTTTAATTCGTCAGCATATATACAGAATATTGATGGTGCCACAAAATGAAAGAGCAAAGAAAGCTCGCCAGGTATTCCTGTAAGAAGTCGCAGCTTGCTCAAAATAGGCCATTAAATTAATACGGAGCTCATACTCTAGAGTTTGCAGCAAGATGGCTCTCGAAACCTTTGAAGATTTCTTCCTTCAAAACCCTCATCCCCCATGGCGTCGGCACCTAGGTGGAGCTCAAGCAAAAAAAGAAAATGCAAAGTGAATGAGTTTTAGGGTTTCTTTTTACCCTATATTGACAATGCAAGGAGTGTTTTTTTAGTTGGTTACCTTCATTATATTGTTAAATGATATTTCTTTTATATCATTTGGTTAATATAGTTTGAAATCCAAATGAAATGAAGGCTAGAAGTAACAATAATTTTTTTTGTTTTTTGCACCATTTTAATAATTATTATTAATAACTTATTATTTATTATTTTTAAATAAATATTATTACACTAACAACAGTATTAAGTGGACCCGTTAATGGGATTGGGAGGGTGCAACCTCTGACCCGGGTAGAGGAAGTGCAAAGAAGTAAATGGAAACCCCCATCCCCTGGATGGGTCAAAATAAATTTTGACATTGCCTCTCGCGGCAACCCTAGAATATCTAAAATAGGATATATTGCCCGAGATGAGAAGGGAGAGATTTTGGCTTTAGGGGCCAAAAGGCTGCGGAATGGAACAAATAATGAGGCTGAATTTCTAGCAACAATCGAGGCCATTCTAATGGCGAGAAGACTACAAATTAGGAAAATTCACCTAGAAGGTGATTCTCTACTGGTAATAAATAGGAGTGCCAAAGGTCAAATGGATACCTGGTATCTGAATAAGCATATCAAACAAATCAGGAACATGATGGGAGAATTCGAAGACTTCAAAGTCTCACAGGTACTGAGATTGGAAAATGAGTTGGCGGATAAAATTTCAAACATTGGGGCCAACAGTTCACTTGGAAATAAATTTGAAATATTTGAAGATTTTAGAAATGGAACGTAGAGGTCACTAAATTACTAAGGACGAAAACTATAGTCGGGGATTGATATACCAAAAACTGAGAATGGAAGTGTCATGCCACCAAATTCCACCAAAACCACGTGGCAGCCCTGCACAATACAAAGTCATGAACGTCGCCAAGAGGATGTGTGTGAGCACGAGTTTTTTTAGGATCCCCCAAGCTGAGATTTCCCATTAAGTGAAGGCCGAGATAGTACAGATGAGAGTAATGAGATATGATGGGTGGGCTGGCAACATGATGGTAGCATCATTAGTTTCCTTTACTTTCCAGAGACTTCGGCAGCAAGATTAAAGCCACTCGCGACGCAGGCAAGGCAGCATTGTGAGAAACGGAAGAGGAAACATTAGCACAAAATGGAGGCTAATTTCTCCCTCTCTACCACTGGCCAAATCCCAGCCTTTGAAGGCCCCATCACAATGAACCGGTTGAACCATTTTTTCATGGATGATGGCGATGACTTTTGGGTGGCCATTAGGGAAATCTTCGGGGAGCATTATTTGCAGAATGGGTGGAGACCAAGGACAAACTTGGACATTTCCTCCCTGTTTGTAGTTCTCAGACTCTTGGTCGCAGAATCAAAGGAGGAAGTGAGATGGGTGGTTAGACAATGCATGGTGATCAAATGGGCGGAAGGAGTGGAAGAAATTATCCAACGGGCGGAGGTGGGGTTGGGTCTGTACATGGGAGATGTGTCTTTTTGCATGGTGGGAAGTGGCAGTCGAGGTCTACAACCGCTTGTGATATGGTTGACCGCTAGCCCTGAGGATGTCCACCTAGCACGGGCCCTGAGTGGGTGGAAGGATCTGAAGGCGACCTTGGAGAGGAGAAAAGGCTGAGCTCCCGGGGAAGCAAAAAAAGAAGCAGACACCCATCAAGTCCTCTGCGGCTTTGGGAGAGGATGCAAGGCCACAAATTCGACGCCAATTGTCGGTCACCAGACGGGGTGGAAAGGCTACAGCAGCTTGGCAAGCTAGAGAGGAGGTTGCTGCATGCACAAGCGGAATAGCCGAGGGCAAGAACTGAGTTGGGGCCCTAGTAGAGAAAAGTGGCACCTTTGGTAACTTCACCAAAGAGGAGGCTTCCAAGTGGTTCAGTTAGCTGGACTTTAGTTTCTTTTTGTTTTTTCTGTTAATAGAAAAATGTTTTCTTGCTATGGTGTATGTTAATACATAGCCGACCTTAGTAGCAGATAGTAGAATGCAAGGAAGTTTTTGCATATTTGTAACCGAAAGCCATTTTTGGCAATGATGTAACCTCTTTACATATTAATGAAAATGAAAAATATTACCAATCAAAAAACAAACAGTAGTATTAAGTGGTTTGAATTATCACTTAATAACTATTATTAATATAGCTAATATTTATTAAAATAATAAATTATAAATTGTGTTATAATTATTATTAAAATAAATGAAGTATTAAAAACTTTATAACTTATTTGTTTGATTAATATTTATGATATTATTAAAATAAATGAGTTATAAATTATTTAATAAATTAAAATGCAAAATAAGATATTTATTTTTACCTTTTAGAGCCAAAGAGAGATATTTTATAGGATAATGGCAAGGTCTTAAAAGTCAAGATGTAGTGTAAGAAGTCAGATTAGAGTTATTACATTTCAGCGGCTCCTTATGGGTTGTTTAGAGGATAGGACTGCATTTATGGATGCTAATTATGATGGTATTTATGAGGAATGACTTTGGGGACACTTATATACATTTTTAAAGTCCTTTGAAGGGTTCAATTTGGCTTTTTTCTCTGCATCCGACCCAGGAGTTATTGCTTGCATTTATGATGCACTTAGATGAAAAATGCATAAGTATGAGATGAGGCCTCATTGTAACCAGTTCTTTTTCCTTTGGCTTATTGTTTTTTAATTGTTCTTCTAAAGTTCTTAACAAAAGCAAAGAGATTTTATAAGCCACTTTCAGAGATATACAGGTTTATGACACCTTTTTTGCAGTACTATATAGTTTGTGCCTTTCCCATTTCTACTCTTATTGTGTACTTATTGTTGGTACAGATTTTTGTGATATCATTTATCCTCAAATCTGTATTGCATGTTGGTGCTTTTATGCAGTATTTTCTCATACTTTCTTTGCAGATTGTGAGTTGTGTTTAATCAGTTTCCAAATTGTGAGAGATCTTTTTTTCTCCTTTTAGAGATTGTTATTATAGGCCTTCTTACAAATTGATTATGCAGAAATTGTGAATTAGTGGGACTGTGCAAAGAAGTATATTTTGCCCTTTCTTATTGTGTGTCTGTTATATCTGTACGTCTCAGAACTCTATTTTCTAGTGCATCACCCTTTAGGAGTTAGATTTTTATTTTTGTTTGTCCTTCTACCTCTTTCCTCTAGCTAAGGGTTTTAGTTTTAGGTGGTTTAAGGTGAGTTATCAGACAGGAAGTCGGCCTTCATCCGGAGATTCATTCCAGTTATAGGTTACCCACAACCTTGGTTTGTTTCCATGTTCCTCAAAATTGATCAAGTATTCTTGGCAACTTGATTAGGGTGCAATTTTCAGTGATAACAATAATCAAAACATATAACATGACCAAAATGATCTCCAAATTGTCTTTTATCAAAATCCAAAACCATACACTGTAATTAGGGTTTTCCACTTAAATCTAATTTAATTCCATTTTTTAATTATTTGCAACATAAGTGGAGTAGCCCCCAAGTAAAGTGACTTTTCTTTTCTTTCTTTTTTACTATAAAGTCACTTTTTTTTCTTTTTCCCCAAAGGGTACCCAACTCATAGCTCCCCTTTCTCTGTCCAAGAAAGGCACAAACTCATAACACCTCATTCTCTCTCCAAGCACCTATTTCTCTCATATTATAAGTGCGCCCTTTTTGGAGAGTATATTACTTAGGATTAAATTGTTTAAACTTGGCAACTAAAAATATTTCAAGGAAATAAGCGATACCTCCAATTCATGGATCCTTTATCCATCTTATTAGTCTATAAGGAGCTAGTGATAGACTAATCCTTATTAATTGTTGCTTATGGAGGCACAAAAAATGGGTGACATTACATTGTGAACTTGACACCCAAAATGAGAGCTTTGTATTCAACAATATTATTGGTGTAGGGAAACATGCATTTAAATTACTTTGTTACAAGGTTTTCTTATGGTTTGATAAGCAAGATATATACCCTCGAGCCATGGGTGATGAACAATCAAAGTAGAGCTTTCACTTAGGTGATTCTTCAAAAGCTAGAGTGTATTCAACTAAGAAGGCAAGATTCAATGGTTGGGCATTTGCTAATGGCCTTCTTACCAATTGATCTCAATTATTTGTCCCTTGATTTTTGTTTGATCAACATTCTCAATATCAAACTTGCTAAGCAACATGACACACTTAGCTAAGCATAACACACTTAGTCATTCTTCCTATTAAAGAATGGTTTTTTTAAGATATTTTAGAGGGTCAATTTTAGCAATATATTTGATGATTAAGCATGTAGTAACTTACTTTCTGTGACACAAAGACAGTAGCTAAACATGCCTTCTATAGATGTATAATTAGCTTCATAAACAACTATAGTTTTACTAATATAATAAATATTATTCTCTAAATGTAAAATATCAAAGGCTTGTTTGAAATTGGTTCCATAATAATTGATGGGTTAGAAAGATGTAATTTTCATTTATCAAGGGCATGTTAACATGGCTCAACCTACTGGAAATGCAAATTCTCCTTTCAAAGAAACAAGAATGGTTATCATTTGTTTGCAAGCTATGCAAGGAATCTATGCATTGTCTAAAACTTATCTTGGAGATTAGGGTGTTTAAGGTTTTACAATGAAGTCATTATGTAATTGCTTCACATTTGGTAGTCTCCACCACTATACTTCTAAATTGATAAAGCCTAATATTTTTCCTTATGTGGTAACTAAAAAAACAAGTATTAGTACTAGGCTTTAAGATGCTCAACTCTAGTTTCCAACTTGCCTAATAAATCAACCACAATCTTGCATGATACATTAAACATCTCATGAAATATTACTTAACATGGTCGCCTGATTAGTCGTCTATTTATTTTTCAAACCAAATAGCAGGGTTCAATATCAAAATATACCCAAGGAATGATGAATTTTGTTTACATTGATCTTTAAGCATGATCTGATTTTAATGATAAAGCTACAAAATTCATTCATGAGTGACAACATTTCATATCATATAGTAGGATCAACAATCATGTTAATAGCTAGCAAGGGAAAACCATCCTTAATACATGCTTTGATAAGTTCTATGAAATCATGGATTTGTGCATTCCTTTGGGATTCTTTCTTACAAGGTTACAAGGACAATGTTTGAGATCCAATTGGAATAGTCAATGGGCTAAATGAATCCAACTTTTGAAAGTTTTTGTAATTCTTCCTTAAATCAAAGAGAAATTTTTGGATGATACTTTATAGGTTAAAAATTTGGATGTATCTTTCTCAACACACAAGTTGATGCACTATTAGTGACAATTAGATCCATGCATATTGCCATATAACCAAGCAAATATTTTGAATCTTCTCATAATATTCAAAACCATAGCTGATTTTGTGTTATTTTCTCTTATCGCATGTTATCTTTTGTAACTTTTCTAACCAATTATGTAGCCCATCTTGTAGGTGTATAAGTGCAAATGGAAGGTTGATTTTGAAAGCTTTCTTCATTTTCCTTTTTTTATTCTTTTAATTATTTTATTTTATTTTCTATTTTGAGTAAGTAGCTCAATCTATTCAAAGTATGCAAACATCTAAACTAATCTCAAAGCCTTTCATGTGCTCTTCCAAATAAACAACACCCCAAAGTTGCACAAATTTTGAAAAGGAATCCACATGTTTAAATGTACCTATGTTGGGAATTTAAGACCGACATGGATGGTAAGAACAATGGTGTCATTAAAAACATTTACAATTAACAAACTTCCAAAAATTATAATGTTGAAAAGACTACAAATTAAATAAAGGTTCTTGCATTGATGAAATGTAGAGAGAAAGGATTGTATTGGATAAATCCATGTATGACCTAAGAAGATATTGTAATGACAACCAAGATCAATGGCATGTAACAAGGTTTGTTATATGACAAGCCCTACTTAAATTGTTAAGCTGCTTTGTTCCAAGTAACTCTTGTTTGGATTGTCATAACCTTTATTTAAGGATTCAAGACCTTTAGGGCCCGTTTGGTTGAGGGGTGGAATGGGAATTGAACGGGAATTGGCATTTCCGATTTCCCAAAATGTTCAATTCCCTGTTTGGTTCCAAAATTAAAAATTGGAATAGGGTTATGCCAATTCTAATTTTGGGCCTTTTTGAGCATTCCACAATTCCCCCTCAGGACTAGGAATTGGAA
>MU226930.1:772839-811897 GCA_018584345.1 Thuja plicata | reverse complement strand
CAGGTGAACCAAACAAGACAGCCATATTCTAGAATTCATTTTGAGAATAGCACAAACCTAGAATGGATTCAATTCTAGAATTGGCAATTCCAGCATGCACAAATTCCGCCAACCAAACGGGCCCTTAAGGATTCAAGACCTTATGTTTGGTGAAAACTTCAATGTATAAAAAAAGGCTATGAGAAATACATCATTTTAGCAACATTTATGATGCATATGAAATATAACATTGATCATATTTATTAATTATTAAACATAGTTAAGAGTTTCAATACAATAAGATTAAAGTATGTTTATCAATTAATAAACATAAATAATATTAATGATATCAACTTTTAAAATTCATTAAACAATTTTCTACTCTTTCAACCATATTACATCTTGATAATAGATCACAATGTATGACCTAAAATATTTATGCTAAAAATTCACACAATCAAATTTTAAAACCATAACTGATTTTGTGTTATTTTCCTCTTGTCATATGCCCCTATCTTTTGCATCTTTTCTAACCAATTGTGTAACTCATCTTGTAGGTGTACAAGTGTAGATAGAAGGTTGATTTTGAAAACTTTACTCATTTTCCTTTTTTATTCCTTTTAATTTTTATTTTCTTTTCTATAGAGTAAGTAGCTTAACCTTTTCCCCAAAGCATACAAATGTCTAAACTAATCTCAAAGCCTTTCTTGTGCTCTCCCAAATTAACAATATCCCAAAGTTCAACAAATTTGAAAAGGAATCCCATGTTTAAATATGCCTACATTGGGCATTTAAGACCAACATAGATGGTAAAAACAATGGTTCATTAAAAACATTTACAATTAACAACCTTCTAAAAATATCATATCAAAAAGACTACAAATTACATAAAGGTGCTTATTTTAATTCCTACAAGTGGAAATTTAATGCATTGATGAAATATGGAGGGAAAGGGTTATATTGGATGAATCCATGTATGCCCTAGGAAGATATTGTAATGACAATCAAGATCAATGACATGTTAAAGGTTTGGTTTATGATGAGCCCTACTTAAATTGTTAAGATACATTGTTCCAAGTAACTCTTATTTGCATTGTCATAAGCTTTGATAATGATCATTTAAAGACTCACAACCTTTTCTAAATACTATTTGAATCACCTTTTAAAGTGTAATTTTAAATTAGACCTATTATCAACAAACTGTCTTATATTATGTTTGGTGACAACTTCAATGTATAAACAAAGGCTATGAGAGCGACATCATTTTAGCAACATCTCTAATGCATATGAAATATATGCATTCATCATATTTATTAATTATTATAGAATAGTTTTTTATTATGGTAAAAGCAAGTTTTGAAGGGAACCCCAAAACCCTTTAACAAAGCATAGAAAGGAAAGGCAAAAAAGCCCAGAGAACAACAAACTGTCCCAATGAGAAGAGCAGTCTACAATGGGTCAAAACCCAGATTTGGCAATAGTTACATACAAGACAAAAAACAAAAGTAACACTGGAAAGAAAACAGAAAGAAAGACCGCCAGCACCAAAGTCAAAGCAAAGACTTAATTAAGAGTTTCATTACAATAAGATTGAAATATGTTAATCAATTAATTAACACAAACAACAATTAATGATGTCAATTTACAAAATTCAATAAACAATTTTCTATTCTATCATCCATATTACATTTTGATGATAAATCATAAAGAATGATTTAAAATATTGATACAAAAAATTCTCACACAATCAAATTTAGACACCAAAACAAGAAATAAACAACAATATGTTAATTTAGACACCAAAGCAAAAAAAAAAAAAACAACAATATATTAATTTAGGCACCAAAACAAGAAACAAACAATATGTTTCATATGTTGCACAGACAATTCATATGATGTATTTGAAACAACTAAATCTAATTCATATACAACATTTATATGTAACAGTATTAGATATTTATAAACCGGATATCAATGAGACATGTTCAAACCATTAAAAGAGAAAACAATGAAAGCTATCTTACTTCCAAACTCTGATGATTTGGCATCCAGATACATCAAATAATCTGAGACAGACAAATTCCAAACCCTAGATGCAAATTTTCCTTGAAGAGATGGTGTGAAAACACACCTTAAAGAAGAACAAAGAGCACGCGAAACAGACAGGCCAATGAACAGATCAGGCCCTTTCACCCCTGATGCGGCGAGCAAGTTGAATGTCCTTGGGCATTATAGTGACCCTCTTGGCGTGGATGGCGCAGAGGTTAGTGTCCTCAAAGAGACCGACAAGATAAGCCTCTGCGGCCTCCTGCAGGGCGGCCACAGCTGAACTCTGAAACCTCAAATCCGTCTTGAAATCTTGCGCGATTTCCCTAACCAGGCGCTGAAACGGCAACTTTCTGATGAGCAATTCTGTGCTCTTTTGATATTTGCGGATCTCTCGAAGAGCAACAGTTCCAGGCCTGAATCTGTGCGGCTTCTTCACTCCGCCTGTTGCAGGCGCCGATTTGCGAGCCGCCTTTGTTGCGAGCTGCTTACGAGGAGCTTTTCCTCCTGTGGATTTCCTTGCCGTCTGCTTCGTCCTCGCCATCTCTCTTTCTGCAATGAGATCCGCTAAATTATTGTCAGAAAATGCAAAGTGATGGTTAAAACCCTTAGCTTCTCAGGTTTATATACACGCTCACCGTTTCGTTTCAATTCAATTTGTGAATTGACTGGCGGGAGGAGGGAATGTTTGTCCGCCCTCCGATCTTGTTTCGTTATCGACGGCGCAAAACACTTATCGCTCGATCCGCTGTATGATGGGGCGCCCAAATATTTTGTTAAAAGAATCGCCCTTGTCTAAGGATCCTAGCTTGCCCCACCAAAATTTCCGTGATATCAAAAGAACCCAATACAAAACTCCCTTGGAAACAAAATTCCCCCATTACAATAAGGGCCCATAATGGACATTTTGGATACATGTATATGGACAATTATAGCTATGATTGTCTTATATCTTATACATCATAGTCATACTACATATATCTACTTAAATAACTTACAATAGCTAATAGAAAATAGTAGCAGTAGAGATGTTAATCGGTTGCAAGCGTCTTCCCCTTGTTTGCAAGTGATGACTCAATCAATCACTCGTCGTCTTTTTGGCTTGGCCCAGGTTGGTTGACATCTACCACATCTGACATCTCCACTCCAAACTCATCTTCCTCATCTTCACTGTCAAGGCCTTCGTCCATGTTATAATTTTTGATCCAGTCTCCACCTTCATTCAATTTTAGCCCCAACAACTTTAGCAAGAAATCCACATTCTGCTTAATGATGGGTTTTTTGAGCTCAAAGGAATTTGAGTACCATATTGTGAGCACTGACTTTTTTGGCACTTCTCTACCCCTGCTCCTAACCACAAAATAGTCCTTCGAGTAGGGAATTCTTAGCTCTTCATCCACATTAACCATGATTGGGTCCAATTCCCCTAGGAATTCATCTTTGAACAACTTCTGGCATAGCTTCTGAGCAACCTCATTGGATTCCCCTACCATTAGAATGGTTGCCAAAAACACTACAGGGATGTTTGTGTTTACTCTATAGTGATGATTGAAGAGTGAAAATCCCCCTCCTAGTGTCTTCATAATTGCATGGATGATTAGCTTGTGAGATTAATTTATCGTTGCTTCGAGTCTCTTTACCTTTATTTCACCTATGAATGGCATTTGCCTTTTATTTGAAACCAACCCAATGGGAGAGTCCATAAGAGCAAAATGCATAGTTGAGGGCAAGAAGGGCGAATGAAAACTAGAGCCAATGTGTCTCTAGAGCTTTCTTGAGAGTCTATTTATAGAAAATACGCCTCTCTTTCATCCTTGCTTTCTTAGTATGGAGGCTCATAAATGCATCATCATTTATAGGCAAGTTGTTATTCTCGTCATCATGCATTTGGATAGATTTCACTTCAAACATGTTGTTAGAGTAATCTTTAGTTTGCTTATTAATTAAATCATGTTGATTTAATTAGTTAAGTTATTACTCTTTAGTGCTTAAGCTTTCTCTTAGGTACATTAATAATTAATTCTTTTATTAATTATTACTATGCAACCTAGCTTTTTTAGGCTTTAGGGTTTTGTTCACCTTTATAAGTTGAATCTTGTAATTCTTTTTTCATTAATTCAGAATATAATTTTGCTCTCACATTTTGAGTACTTTATGAGTTATTTTTTTCCTCCTTTCAGCTTCTCTTCTGTAACAGGTTATTTGCATGCAGGTGTATTCGGGTTCTGTGGATTTGTATCTCTCAAATCCTACATGGTATCAAAGTCGTATTGTTGCTGCCTGTTCTAGTATTTTTTGATGCAGTGATTCGAAGGAGAAAATCTCATCTTTTTCAAGGTTTTTGTCGTCAATTTGGGGATAGAGTTTTTTTGGAGCACTTTGGACAAAATTTGACCTCACGGTTGAGTCTAGAAGGCCCAAAACCCCCTATTTCAACATAAGGCACAACATATTTGGCATACTATGTCTCTGGAGAAATTTTTTTGCCTCTGGGATTGTTCAGGACACGTTTTTCGAGAAAAATGTTCAAAAGTTTGAAAATTTTGAAAAAAGAAATATTAAAATCAGTGTTTTTATGGTGCAGCCACCGCGCCACCCACAAGTGTCTCGTGCCCCACCACCACTGGTCAGCCGTCGGATAGCTACCGCAACCAGCGCACCA
Organism: Thuja plicata; assembly: GCA_018584345.1. NCBI lineage: Eukaryota > Viridiplantae > Streptophyta > Pinopsida > Cupressales > Cupressaceae > Thuja > Thuja plicata. The sequence continues at coordinate 807,210 of MU226930.1, read as the reverse complement.
CTTAGGCACCGCCCAAGCACCACCAGCTCGCCGCCCATGCCCCGCCACGCCACCCCGAAGCCGCCCGCGAGCCACCACTTGTCACCTGCTGACGTCAACATACCGATAGGTGACGTCAGTATATCGGGGGCGATTTTTTTCCTGACGGCCGAAATATGTTTTCGGCATGACAACCAGGTGATGGTCAGACGGCCGTCAAATTTTTTGCCATGTCTGGCAACAATCTTTTGAACGCCAATTTTTTTCCAGTGATTGGTTTTTTCTAGAGAGCTTGTTTTCGGAGGTCATGTTGGTTTTTTGGCCATAACTTGAGCATACGGGGTCAAAATTTGAAGTGCCATATATCGTTGGAAAGCTCTTTACGAGCCGATTCTCCTCAAACAAGTTTGAGTTGTAAATTCATCCGTTTGAGTACCTTTTTCAGTATCAAAGTTGCAACTTTTGTTTCCCTCGTCGCTGCACCAGGTTTTGATCTAAATGCAATAAGGTTAGGTTTCTCAGTTTTTTTCATTTAAAAGAGTTATCATGGGTTTTTTTACTCACCCTTTAGTTGTTATTTTGGAAGGGGGCAATTATGATTCATGGGCAAAGGGTATACTTACACATAGTAGGTGGCTTAATTTTTTGCCTTATTTGTATGATCTCATATCTAAACTAACCACTTCAGAGGGAAAATTAGCATGGGATATTATTAGAGATCACATAGTAGGACTTATATTATCTAGTATTTATCATGACACTATGTTGACTATATCGGACATTGACTGTCCTCACTCACTTTGGACACGTCTTTGACAGATCTATGAAGACCCTAATCTCTCTCCATTCCTAGAGAATCATGCTTCAGATTGTCTCATACCCATTGCTTGGAGAGAGAATACACCCTTTGATCATGATACTTTAGAGGGGCTTGAGTATTTAGACACCCTTACATCTTCTGATGGATCAGAGATTTGTCTCACAGTTCCTACTCTTCTGACTGAGACTTCTCCAACATCTCATGTTGTTCCTGATTCCGTGCAACAGGGCATCATTCACCTTCCAAACATAGCTACTTTGGACTCTTATCTTGCAGACATCTCCTTCTTGTTTGTTGAGTCTTATATTGCAGATTTGGAGGATTATTTTGAGGACATTCATCTCCTCTACCTTGACAGTCAGGTTATCATTGTTCGCCCACCATTATCAGTGCATTCAGCGGTTATATTTCAGGATTCTCCACATCAGTTTGGATTTGGCATTATTTGTTTTAGTTCAGACAGAGAGATTCTTCACCATCCGATCATGGCACACATCTTGAGTCAGATTGGTTCATCACTCTTCACAGGGTTTCTTCGACATCGTCCTTTGGATATGTTTCTTCCCAAGGGGAGGAATATCATTTGTCGCTTCAGGATCTCCTTTTGGATTCTACATCAAGAATCTACCATTGTGACAGGATTTTCTTCATTCTGGGGGGACTTTGGTGTCTTATCCCTCTCTCATGGGGGCCTGGTTGTACTTATGGTCTTGAGAGAGTCGTTTGAGCCATTTCTTTTCTTCATTTTTCTATCTCTTTTTGGAGAGGGGTTTTTCCCACTGGGTTTTCTTCTTTGTCTCTAGTTTATAGAAATTTCCTTGTGTTGGGTACCCGATTAGGCCTTGTTTCCGAGACCTACTTCTTGTTTTCATAGTTGTGCTAAGTTAGCTTACCCCCTATGCTTAGCTTAAGGGGGGTGTTAGAGTAATCTTTAGTTTGCTTATTAATTAAATCATGTTGATTTAATTAGTTAAGTTATTACTCTTTAATGCTTAAGCTTTCTCTTAATTACATTAATAATTAATTCTTTTATTAATTATTAATGTGCAACCTAGTTTTTTTAGGCTTTAGGGTTTTGTTCACCTTTATAGGTTGAACCTTGTAATTCTTTTTTCATTAATTCAGAATATAATTTTACTCTCACATTTTGAGTACTTTCTGAGTTCTACTTTTTCCTCCTTTTAGCTTCTCTCCTGTAACAGGTTATTTGCATGCAGGTGTATTCAGGTTCTGTGAATTTGTATCTCTCAAATCCTACACATGTGAATTCCCTTAACTTTACTCACCTAAACTACACGTGTCCTTCAATATGCTTTACCCGAGTTGGTTTATGTGAATGTCGTCGCTAAATTATCTAAACATAATGTCCTTTCTTGATATCGATGTCTTGTAATCTGACATTCGGGTGTCAAGTTTTAAATCTTCAAGATTTGTCTTAATTAGTTAATGTGTTTGACAAATTCATTGGCATACATTTCCATCATTATTCATTGTAAATGGATAAGCATGTCATTATGGTGCTCTCGAATTACCACACTTGGTTTCTCATTGTAGTCAGGTGATCTATCAAGGTAATCCACCTTGGATGCTTGATCGGTGCCAACTCATATATCATAGCCTTGTTGTGTTTCTACTTATTGCCTCTCTAATATGAGTTGAGAGATTTTCATTATTATCCGTGTAATTCTAGTAGATCGATCCTTCCTACTGCTTCTCCATCTGTTATTAAATTGGTGATATTGTTTGCTTCTTTATTGGCATCGCTATAGACATGATTAATTGTCACCTCCTCAACGAATTCCAATAATTCCAAATCTCTCCCTCGTAATGCTCCTAGTTTCCAATTGGATGTCGATTTGTTTCTAATTACATTTACCACTATTATAAAATTGCCTTTAATCTCCAGCTTGGTGATCTCCAAATCCTTACATAATAGAAATCCTTTAGAGCCCTGAACTCAACAATGTTGGTGGTTGTCTCTTCTAATGGAATTACGAAGTCACCTATGCAAATCCTCTTGCTTTGTGCATGCATTTCTTACACCAACAAAACTTCAATGGTAACTTTGTCTTTTGGAATCACATCTTATGAATTGACATATTTTTTACTCTATCCATACTAATTTATCTTTCTCACATCTGAAGGCTAAACCTCTACGCTTAAGTATTTGATTTAATTATTCAATATCATTTGTCGGCATGGGGAGCCATTGCATGTTCTTCAATTGCCATCTAGTAGGTGGTTGGTTTTTATATATTTCAACATAATCCCTACCTTTTGATCTCCAAATCGGCTTAGTCTACTCTTTGATCCTTGTTGTGTCCATCATGTTATCTATAGAAGGGTATCCTCCCCATGAGTCTTCCCAAAAGAGGGTGGCTCTTCCATCCAAAATATCCCAGGAAAACTGTTCATTTATTATTGATTTTCAAATTAACAGGGAGTTCCATACTTTAGACTATTCAAGTGGATTTGGGGTTCTAAACATTTCACTATGGTCATTTCTCTCTAGATACTTGTTCTAAAGAATTATGACCCACTTTAGGTTTGGCTCCTTATACATTCTCCACGTGAGTTTTCTCCCAACACATTGGTTTTCCATAATTGATTCTTGAGCACAACACCTCCTACCTCCTTGGACTTACAAATTTTACTCCAAGAGATCATAGCTATTTTCTTCTTTTCAACTAGTCCCTACCAATAGAATTTCCTCATAATCTGTGTTAGCTTTGTGTTCGTCCCTATTGTGAGTGAAAGGCGAGAAAGTAGGTAGATGGGGATGACAAATATCATAACTTTCAAAATTACTAGTTTTCTTACTTGGGAAAGTCAATTGCCTTTCCCATAGGATAAATGTTTTTCCATTATTTCCTTCAATGGGTCGCATAGTTTTGAGGAGCATAATCCCTTTTCAAAAGGAAATCCAAGATAAATGCATGATAGTTTACCTGCTCTAAAGCCCAAAATATTTAAAATTTTTGCTTCCTTCCTGGGTTCCATTGAGAAGAAGAAGACATATGATTTCTCATGACTTATCTATTGGATTTTATGAAAACTCAACCCTACAGCTCCCAAGAATCACCTGCATGCAAACCTACCACAAAAAGAGAGAAGCAAAAGCTATGGAGGCCAGAAATAATAGATCGACGAAAGAGGAAACATATTGTGTAAATAATGGAGAGAAAGCCCTCAATACCATAGCATTATCAGATAATTAATAATTACAAAGAGATCAAACCTTATAAAGGTGATCAAAACTCTAAAAGGGAAAAACCCAGGTTGCATGATAATAATTAATAAAAGAAATAATTATTAAATGCCTAAAGTTTAGCTCAAGTAAACTAGAGATAATAAGTGACTTAATAATTAAATCAAAATGATTTAATTAATAAGTGAAATATCTTATTATTCTAACACACCCCTTAAGATAAACTTAGGGAGAAGTTAAAACCTAGAAATGACTACTGAAAGTAGGAAATGGGTCCCGACGACATGGCTTGATCAGGTACCCAAGTACAAAAAAATATCTGTAAAGAGGAGAAAAGGAGAAAACCCAGTGGGAAAAAATCCTTTCCGAAAAGAGATGAAACATAGTGAAGGACTGAAGAAGCCTTAAAACTAGAGGATGTCCCAGAATATAGGAACAAAGGATGAACATGAAGAACACCACTGAAGCATGAAGCTGCAAACACTGCCAAAAAATAACTGTCAGAACCTCCACTGTAATAGAACATGATCACGCAGAGAATATTGTAATCTGCATGAGTGCCCTCAATGACACTACTCGAATCAGGATGGAAAATAAAGGAAAACATCGAAACTCAAAGATACAGATGGAAAAAATACCAAAGTCAAAAGAGTTGATCAAAATATGGAAGGATGTCTCTAAAATAAGAATGAAAGAGTGTCCATATGGTAAATGATACATCTCACCAAAATGCATAGGTACCCGACCACTACATCCGCCTAGTACATAAGAATAAATATTGAATACATAGATCACTCCATCAAACCAAGGAAGCGTTAGAACCAACAGGAGATACCCCCATAATGTTGAGCAAGGAGAGGCATGACAGGTACACTGAAATAGACTACCAAGAACAATTGAATGTCAAAGAACCAAGAACATGGAAAGTGCAGAAGGAATTACAAACACATATAAAGGATGGTGTCGTGGAAAGATCACTCTCTTGACACACATCACTAGGCTAATTTCATGGAAGGAACACTCACTTGAAAAAGGTAGATAAAACCCCTCCATGACACTTTACAATGTAGCGTGAGTACAAATAGGCACAATATGTGAAAGATCCCAATCATGCAACAAATGACACTTTATCTCAGTGCATTTACAGAAAAAAGAAATGTTATATAAAAATATGTCTATAATGCTCAAGAATCATAGAAAGCTATAGGAACATAAGTAACAACTAAAAGGGAGTCATCCCATGCAAGGACAATGATCCCAGGACCTGAAACATCCAAGATAATCATCATATTGCAAAAATGCAAAAAAATGAATAAAATGTACCTAGAGAAGATTCTTGAAATGAGACCCATACCACATTAAAGAGCACAAAACCATCTGTCCAATGATGTGCAGAAGTCATAAACAGAGCCCAAATGAGAAAGATATGGCTCCCAGAGTCCAAAAAATAACCCTAACTTTGACCGGCAAAAAACCTTGTAAAATGGAAAAATCAGGAAACCAAACCTGAAAAATCATATTGGGCTCGAAACTAGCTTTCTAACAATATCTTGTTTGCAAAAAAGACCTCTGTTTTCTCAAATTACAAGAAAAAAACCAAATACTGCTCCAAAACAAGAAGAGTCCCAATAAATCTTTGTTATATTTGGCAAAGCTCCACTAAATCTGGCGATGCCGCTTAATATGGCAGGACTGCCAAAATTTTGACCAAAATTGGTGGAGGTACCAGGGATTTTTTAGTTTTGAAAAAATTATATAAAAAAATTCGTCGCCTCAAAAAATGTGCCCAGAATAAAGTCATACATGCAAACAAAATTACCTCATAATGCAATTGTGTTTGAATTGGACGTGCCTTATATAAAAATAGGGGTTTTGGAGTCTTTTGAGCACATTCTGTGAGGTTCGTTTGAGCCCAAAGTGCTCCAAAAAAAAACTTCCCCCAGATCAACAAAAATCTAAAATAGAAAACCCCTTGAAAGTATAGATTTGAATAACAAGGCCAAATCTCTCACGAAGAGAACAGGTGCATGAAGATATGGAGCTCTAATTGTTGGAAATATATGATGTGCCCAGTGACTAAGAGGGGGGGTGAATCAGGAACCAATAAAACTTAATCCTTTTAATCCACAATTAGATTAACTTATTTGTTTGCATGCATAGAACTTTAAAGTAAAGATTAATGTACACAACACATAACACAATATTTGGTTACCCAGAAACCTTCCAAAGTAAAGTAAAATTGGGGTGGGGATGATACCCACAAGATTTAGTACTGCAGTATAAATTTATTCTGTTAGAGCTTACAATGACCACTTCTGATGGTCTGCCCTGTTAGGAGCATAGAAAGGACTGTTAGGTCCACCTTGTTAAAGGATTTTGTACAATACAATAAGTAATGCAACTCTGTTAAGAGATTTAGAGAAAGGACTGTTAGGTCCACCTTGTTAAAGGATTTTGTTGATACACTTGTGAGAATGAAACAGTTGGTGATCTGCTCTATGCAACTGTGATTGTTGAATAAGATCCTTCTTAATATAACTGATCACATGAATGTGATAGACAAGACTCTATTGTCCTGAATAATTCTGCTCTTAAACAAGATAGATGAGACTCTGTTGTCCTGAATACTTCTACTCTTAATCAAACTGCCATCTGCATGGCTTTACACTTATGCATACATTCTTACTTATTCGTTTCTTACATACATTGGATAAAACAAACTATCTTACATATATATCTTTATCCAACAAATAAATATGTAAGTCAGCTTGCAATAAACAAAATTATATTTAACAATATATGCAAGGTTGGCTTCAAACTGTCACTCGGGTCCAGAAGTCTACTCGGGTGATAAACTGTTACTCGGGCGATGCTGATCACTCAGGCAATGCTGATCACTTGAGACTTTGCATAATGCTTGTTGGCTCAGTCGATACTAGTTGACTAAGTGTTTTGACACTAATTGACAATATGTCTTGCCATAAGGTCTACAATCTCCCCCTTTGGCATAAGTGACAAAAAAACTTATCATTAAATTTTGTCAAAACTCCCCCTTACTGTCTTCTCGGGTTTTGACACTGCTTCTGCTGCTTGGCTCCAACTGAATTTATTTTTGTGTTTTTCAAAATTGTTTTTGTAAAGTGTATTTTCTACATAGTTCCACTTTACATGTGTTTCCTCAATGATATCTCCCCTTAATTACAAAATAATGATATTTCCCCCTTGTTTTTGACAAAAATGCCAAAAGTGATATTTACAAGGTTATTCCAAAGTAGGATAGGAAATCACTATGTACCTTCAAAATTAGAGATAAAGTGTTGTCCCAATTGTCATGTAGCACCTTCATGATGTGCAATTCAACTTGTAGCTCTGCAAACAACTCTATTATTAGCTCGGCAACTGAGAAATTGTTGTCATGGATGAGTGTCTTAGCATGTGTTATGCATTTTTGCATTCCATCCACATGTGGTAGGGGTTGGATCTAGATTGCTGTGAGTGATTCTCTAGTCCTTGCTTCTTCTCTCAACAATTCAGCCTATAGACCAGTAAGATACTTGATCTTCATGAACTGAGTAGAACTGGTGCTCAGGTCAAGTGCTAACTGCCTTGCACTTTCCTTCATGTCTGCATCAATCTTCACTATCTTGTTCTTGATCTCCATATTAAAGTTAGAGGTTTCACTCAAATTTACAAATAGTGCTACCACATTTTTCATGGTGGTTTCTAGAGTGTTGATGATATTGGTAAGATGCACATCATCAATTGCGATCTTCTTTGCAATATTTTCTAGAACCTTGTTCTCAAATTTCTTCTATGCCTTCTCGAGTAACTTCTCTTGACCATTCATATCCGTGTTGAACTTGTGGACAATGTCAACAAGTTGGTCCATTATTGAGTCACTCTCATTGACTTAAATCTGCAATGCATCTATAAATTGATGACATGTAACTGATTGAATGTTTGAAGATGTTAAGTTGATGATCATGCAAGGCATTAAATCAGTTAATTTATTGTATTGTCACTAATGTCAACTTGATATAATCTGTATGGTCATGAAAATACTACCAAGGACTTCAAAGAACGGATACATCAAGGCTATGCTATCAGTAATGCATACAAGTCAAGTATTCACAAAGTGACTGTATACACCGACGGAGTGCACGCCAATGGATAGAGTAAAAGAATAAAATTCATAGTGTTACCCAACAAGAAAATGCACAACATTACCGATGAGCAGAGTTACAATGTTGACCAACAATCAAAACATAGAGTAACCCGACATAAAGAATTACAGTGTTGCCTGACGAAAAAGACAAGGACGGAGATCCTGATGACAACTGAAGTCACACTGAGGAAACAGTCAGTTGTCACTGATGACTAACTAGAGTGTTGACCGATAGAACAAAGAGTTCAGAAATGACAAAATGCTTAGCTGTCAAGAGCTATAAATAGACTTAACGGATACTTATCATTGTTTTAATCATCCAGATAAAGCCGGAGATAAGTAATTGATTTAAAGATGATTTGTCCAGTTGGCAAGATCTCTTTGAGATAAAAAAGAATTTACTTTAAATCTAATTGGCGAGAATTGTGGATCACGCCAAGATTCAAGAAAGCCAAGAAAAGGTAAATCATGTCTATAAAGAGACAAACCCAATTCATTACGAATTGGGTGTGTGGGGTGAAAAAGAGAAGAGGACAGATGCTAAAGAAAATCTGAAGGAGAAGAAAGTCTTCATTTGATCCTGATCAATCAAGCTAAGGAAAGAGCTAGATTTTGCAGACATTGATTAACAATGAGACAACATCACAAAGCAGAACAATGTAGAGCAAAGGTATAGAATTGATTATATTGATTAGAGAGGTAATGCACTTACAATAGATCTGAAAATCTGCAATTAAGTTGTATGTATGAACATATCATTAATGTTTCAGTTTAACCATTGAAGCATCAAGTCTCTTAACCGGGCAGGACTTAAAAAATTTCTATAATTGAGATACATCCCAAGGAGTATGAAAAATTTTGATCATGAAAGTAGCATTGGATATGTCTGATACCTATTGACTGGCCAAGTGAGAGTTTGATCAAGGATGGTAGCATTAGATGTCAGATACTAGGTGACAAACTATCTTTTAAATCCTCTAACAAGGTCACACCTAATAGTGTGTTTGTAACCTTTAACAGGGTTGGCTTCTAACAGAGCTCACTTCAGAAGAGTGAAAATTTGGGGTACCGGTCCCAGTGGGTTTTTCCTTAACAGGGTTTTCACGTTAAAAATCCATGTGTTATGTCTTTATTTTTTATTACTTTACTATTTTACATTTCACATATGCAATTCTGGATTGATTGGTATACTCTGCATATTTACTGTGTTTTGGTAAATAGTTGATTGCTTATCGGTAATCATACAAAAGAGAGATTTACAAAGCAATCCAACAAGTAGAAAATTGATATAAGTATTTCAAGGCATTCATCTTCTAGGACCAAAGATAACTACAAACATAATTTATGGTTATAAGTTTTAAGGGTTGATTTAAGGATTAATTTTTGAGGCCACTGATTCAGCCCCCCCCTCTTAGTTATTACTAACAATTGGTATTAGAGCTTGTGTGCTTTAAAAGAAGGTTTAAAGACCTGAGATAAAGATCACAAGATGAACAAACAAGATGTGCCCAAGTTGAACAAGATAATTTTTATTCATGGCAGAGTAGAATAAGACTCCACTTATCAGGTGTTGGAAATGATGTTACTCAATACTTAGATACTGAATATGTGTTGCCCACAGGAGCACCAATAGTTGAAAAAATGAGAGAGAATCATGAGCACAATTGCATGATGATAGAGCTTGCTTCCTCACTCTCCGATGCTGAATTTGAAGATGTCAAAACCTGCAAAACTGCAAAGAAGATGTGGGACAAATTGATGCTTGTACATGGTGGTGACAAGAATGTTTTGAGAGCCAAGGCAGAAAGCCTTAGAGGAAATTTTGATGATCTCAAAATGAAAGAAGGTGAAAACATCACACAATACAACACAAGAATCAAAGAGGTAGTCAATGTTATCTGAGGAGTTGGAGGTGTACTAGAAGAAGATACAATGGTAAGTAAAATTCTAAGAACCTTACTGCCTACTTATGCTTTTAGAGTATCTATCATTCAAGAAATGAGAGTAGTAGCAAATGGCAATGTTACTCTAGATAGTTTGATTAGAAGACTAATTTAATTTGAGATGAATAACTTTGATAATAGTGTCTTACCAAACATAGAGTCTGTATTCAAATCTTCTTTGAAAATAAGTAAATCAAGTCATAAACACACTATGAGAAAATATAGTGATAGTGAAAGTGAAGAAAAAGATCTTGATGAAATTGAAGCACTTATGGCTAGAAGAATGCAGAGAGGCAAAGGTAAATACAAAGATAAATTACCACTTGTTTGTTTTAATTGTAAAGAGATTGTACACTTTGTTGCAAGATGTCCTAATCGAAGAAAAGATGACAGAAGTAATGATAGATCATTTGTAAAGAATTCTGACAGAGGTGATTACAAAAGCTACCGACAATCAGAAAGAAGAGATACCTGAGACTACAAGGACAAAGGAAAGAAGGCCAGTTACCTAGAAAAATGAAAAGATGATGATACTGACATCGAATCTGAGGAAGACATCGAGATGGTGTTTTTGGCAGTAAAAGATGATTCAGATGATGATGAAGAAAGGTATGTAGAAACTGCACTCATATCTAAAGTTAGTAAAAATGATGGTTGGATCATAGATACTGGCTGCACTCACCATATGAATAGTGATAAGCAAAAGTTTGAGACTTTTGAATACTTTAAAGGTGGTTCAGTAATAATGGGTAACGACACACCTTGTCCAAATGAAGGTAGGGGAACCATAATTTTGAATAACCAGATAAAATGTGAAAATGTTTATTGGGTAAATGGATTGAATTATAATCTATTGAGTGTTTCTCAGTTGAATAATTTAGGTCATAGAGTAGCATTTGAAAATAAGAAGGCAAAGATCTTCAATAAATCAGAAAATTTGATTGGTACTGGTGAGCAGACAAAAGGTAACTTATTCTATCTAAATGATATTGACACCACTTGTTTGATTGCTACAAATGAAGACATATGGTTGTGGTACAAAAGATTGTGTCATGTGAACTTTGACAACATGATAAAGATTAGCAAAAAAAGAAATGTCAGAGGCTTACCAACGATGACCAAGCCCGACAACATCATGTGTAAGAATTGTCAAAAAGGTAAGATGACAAAGTCTAGTTTCAAAAGCAAAACCCATACATCTGATGCCATTCTAGAACTAGTCCATACTGATTTATGTGGACCTATGAGGACAAAGAGTTATTATAGAGATAGATATTTTATTCTCTTTGTTGATGATTACTCTAGAATGATGACAGTAACGTTTCTAAAAGATAAATCAGAAGCATTTAAGATGTTTAAATGGTATAAGGCAATGATTGAGAAACAAAGTGGTAAAGAATTGAAATGCTTAAGATCAGATAGAGGAGGGGAATTTATTTTAGATGAATTCACTAACTTTTGTAATGAGCATGGAATCAAAAGACAGGTCTCTACACCAAGGACACCACAAAAAAATGGAATTGCTGAAAGAAGGAACAGATCCATAGTTGATTGTGCAAGGACACTAATGATAGAGAAAGGTATCACCCAAATATTCTAGAGAGAAGCTGCCAGTACTGTTGTTTACACATTAAATAGAGTACAATTGAAGAAAGACACCAAAAAGACACCTTATGAGCTTTGGTATAGATACACACCCAATGTAATTTATTTCAAAAAAAATTGTAGTCAGTGTTATATCTTATAAGATGATAGAAATGGAAAACTTGAATCCAAGAGTGATGAAGGAATCTTTCTAGGGTATTCTACCAAGAGCAAGGCTTATAAATTTCTAAATAAAGCCTCTAATAAAATTGATGAAAGTGAAAATGTAAAGATAGATGAATTTGCAGAGAAGAATGAAAAGGAAAGCACGAAAGAACCAGAGGACTACAATAGGTTTGTATACAATGAGGAACCCAACACTCTACCTGACCAACACTGTAGAGCTCTTGAGCAATAGATCATTGCACCCGAGCATTAGGCTGCAAATATTGGCGATCAAAATATTACTCAAGATGATGCACAAAGTGATGGAGAACAGAATGAAGGAAAAAATGATGATCAAGCTGATAGACAAAGAGATGAACATGTACTTGCAAGATATATCAAAAAGAACCATACACAAAACTAGATCATTGGAGACAAGAAGGCTGGTATGAGAACCAGAAGTAAGTCTCTAAATACAAGATGTTTTATTTGTGATTATGATCCCAAATATGTTAATGTTTCACTATATAATGATGAATGGATAAGTGCTATGAATGAGGAGATCGAATAGATAGAGAGAAACAAGACATGGACACTTGTACTGAGACCAGATGACAAGAATGTCATCGGTACAAAATGGATATTCAGGAATAAACTGAATGAGAATGGAGAAGTCACCAGAAACAAAGCAAGACTAGTATGCAAGGGGTATGCACAAGAAGAAGGAATTGACTATGGAGAGACCTTTGCACCCATTGCTAGGGTAGGAGTGATAATATTACTTTCTTATGCTGCATATAAATGATAAGGTATACCTAATGGATGCCAAGTCTGCATTCCTAAATGGAATACTTGAAGAAGAGGTATACATTGAGAAACCAGAAGGATTTGTTGATCCAGGCAAGAGGAACATGATATGTAGACTACACAAAGCCCTGTATGGATTGAAACAAGCACCCCAAGCCTGGTATGAAAGACTTCATTCCTATCTTATAAGTATTGGATTTGTAAGAACTAGTGAAAACAATAATCTTTGTTTGAAGGAAGATACTGATGCTAACATTTTGATTGTTGATATATTTATTGATGACATCATATTTGGAGGAAATGATATGCTATGCAAATTATTTCCAAATAAAATAAGCAAATATTTTGAGATGTCTATGTTTGGAGAGATCAAGTTCTTTCTTGGCCTTCAGATCATGCAACAAGATGAAGGTATTTTCATTACACAATCCAAGTACATCAAAGAAGTACTGAAAATATTCAAGATGGAAGAGTCCAAACTAGTTGGAACACTGATGGAAACTGGATGTAAGCTGACAAAGGAGGACAATTCATCAGAGGTAAATTAGACTTTGTACATATCAATGATTGGAAAACTCATGTATGTTGTACATACTAGACCAGATATTGCACATGCACTAGCAATAGTTGCAATATTTTTTGTTAATCTCGTAGAATCACATATGATTATTGTGAAAAGAATTCTAAGATATCTGAAGAATACCGAGGACTATGGCTTATGGTATAGAAGAGAAGGCAAATTTGAACTTAAGGTCTTTACCGATGTTGATTGGGCTGGAAATATTGGTGACCGAAAGAGCACCACTGGAGGAGCATTCTTTATGGGTGACAGACTTGTCACATGGATCAGCAGGAAGCAAGGATGCATCTCTTAGTCTACTGCAGAGGCAGCTTATGTTGCTGCTGCTGCAAGTTGCTCAAATATTGCATGGATCAAACAACTACTGGAAGGTATGCATATGAAAATTCTTGATCTAATAATTATCTACTGTGATAATACAAGTGCAATAAAAAATTTCAAGAATCTAGTCATGCATGCTAAAACAAAGCATATTGCCATCAAGTATCATTATTTAAGAGAACAAGTTCAAGCAAAGGAAGTGATACTTGAGTATGTGCAATCAAAGGAACAATTGGCTAATATCTTCACCAAGCCACTGTCTAAGGATGCATTTGAATACTTGAGAAAGAGACTAGGGTTAGACCCTTGTCTACTAGTTAGTAAGATGACTAGAAGGCTGCATCAACCTACATATTATCAGAATATCATTCATGTTGATGAAAGAAAAGAGATGGACTTTAAAGATACATCTATACAAAGCAAGGTATTTATCTACTCCAAGCACCAAAGTTATTATCGATGGATTAGGAAATTCAAGGAATAAATTACGAATAGAAAGGATCTGTTTGGCATCACTGTCAAAAGTTTGTTTGAAAAATATGTTTGTTTGGCATTGTTGTCAAAGGGAGAGAGATATCTCATTGTCATATTGATAAAGGGAGAGATTATATCCATTATCATCTCAGGGAGAGATTATATCCATCAAAGCACCCAAAGGGAAAGATGTAACAAGAAAGGGAGAGTATATACAAAGGAAGAGAATTGCTGACAAGAGACATCACAAGAAAGGATAACAATCAAAGGGAGAGAGTTTGATACAGAATTAAAATAAATCACATCAAAGAAAGAAATATTCTACATCTATCTAGTGAAGGGATTGAAGACAGACAGAAAGTTGCAAGAATCAAACCAAAGCTATTTGAGCTTACCGAAAGCCAGACATTTGTAATACTTACATTAGGAAAGCTTGATTAAACTATATATTTCATATTGTATTAGTAATAGTATAGTAAGATAATGTAGTATGTTGCCATCAATGCCAAAGAGAGAGATTGATGACATGTAACTGATTGAATGTTTGAATATGTTAAGTTGATGATCATGCAAGGCATTAAATCAGTTAATGTATTGTATTTTCATTGATGTCAACTTGATATAATCTATATGGTCATGAAAATACTTCTAAGAACTTTAAAGATCTGATAAATCAAGGCTATGCTAGTAGTAATGCATACAAGTCAAGTATTCACAAAGTGACTGTATACACCGACGGAGTGCACACCGACAGATAGAGTAAAAGAACAAAAGTCATAGTGTTACTCGACGAGAAAATGCACAACATTAATGATGAGCAGAGTTACAGTGTTGGCCGAAGAGAAAAACACAGAGTAACCTGACAGAAAGAATTACAGTGTTGCCCGACGGAAAAGATAAGGACGGAGATCCTGATGACAACTAAAGTCACACTGATGAAACAATCAGTTATCACCGATGACTAACTGGAGTGTTGACCGACATAATAAAGAGTTAAAAATGACAAAATGCTTAGTTGTAAAGAGCTATAAATAGACTTAACAGATACTTATCATTGTTTTAATCATCCAGATAAAGCCGAAGATAAGTAATTGATTTAAAGCTGATTTGTCCAGTTGGCAAGAAGATCTCTTTGAGATAAAACAAGAATTTGCTTTAAATCTAATTGGCAAGAGTTGTGGATCACGCCAAGATTAAAGAAAGCCAAGAAAAGGTAAATCATGTCTATAAAGAGACAAACCCAATTCATTACGAATGGGGTGTGTGGGGTGAAAAAGAGAATAGGAAAGATGCTCAAGAAAATCTGAAGGAAAGTCTTCATTCAGTCTTGATCAATCAAGCTAAGGAAAGAGCTAGATTCTGCAGACACCGATGAATAGTGAGACAAAATCACAGAGTAGAATAGTGTGGAGCAAAGGTATAGAATAGATTATATTGATCAGAGAGGTAATGCACTTACAATAGATCTGAAAATCTAATCTATAATTAAGTTGTATGTATGAACAGATCATTAATGTTTCAGTTTAACCATTGAAGCATCAAGTCTCTTAACTGAGAAAGACTTAAAATTATTCTACAATTGAGATACATCCCAAGGAGTATCAAAAATTTTGATCATGAAAGTAGCATTGGATATGCTCGATACCTATTGACAGGCCAAGTGAGAGTTTGATCAAGGATGGTAACATTAGATGCCAAATACTAGGTGACAAACTATCTTTTAAATCCTCTAACAGGGTCACACCTAACAGTGTGTTTGTAACCTTTAACAGGGTTGGCTTCTAACAGATCTCACTTTAGAAGAGTGAAAATTTGGGGTACCGGTCCCAGTGATTTTTCCCTTAACAGGGTTTCCACATTAAAAATCCATGTGTTATGTGTTTATGTTTCATTACTTTACTGTTTTACATTTCACATATGCAATTATGGATTGATCGGTATACTCTGCATATTTATTGTGTTTCAGTACATAGTTGACTGCTTATCGATAATCATACAGAGGAGAGATTTACAAAGCAATCCGACAAGTAGAAAATTGATATAACTATTTCAAGGCATTCATAGTGTAGGATAGAAGATAACTAGAGATATAATTTGTGGTTATAAGTTTTAAGGGTTGATTTAAGGATTAATTTTTGAGGCCACTGATTCACCCCCCTCTCAGTTATTACTAACACAAATATGCCTTTGACATCTTCAAGTACTTTATTCCTTTGTTTTTCCTTTCGGAGCTTTTGTTGTGTAGCTCTTTTCTTCCACAATTCTCCTAGAATATCCATTTTCTCTACAGATAAGCTGGATAGATCCCAATTTGGAATCACAATTTCTTTATCAAGATCTATCTCATCAGTAATTACTACTTTTTCTTTTCCTTGTGTCTTAGGACTCGATGAAGGAAAAAATTATTTACCTTTACCTTCCTCATCCGTTTCTTCAGTATTTACTCCAATAAGGTCATTGACCTTTACAGTACCAATTGTTGAATCAATGTTAACTGATGAGTCAATACTAGCAGTAGAAATATCTACATTGTCTTTCTGTGACTCGAACGTGCTTGGATCAGTAGTGATTAGAGCCTGTTGCTCGATTACTACATGTTCAGATGTGGATTCTGCAACCTTGTCCTTGCTCAGATGTATTATATTTTAGATAGGAGATTGGGGTAATGATGCCATTACCTCAACTACAATCTGCTCATCATTTGATTCCTCAATGGTCTATACCTCAGGTAATGTATCATCATTTACCTGTTTAGGAGGGTATGTACTCGGTACTTTTGCCTCATTATCTTCTTTCATCTCAAATATTGATTTCCACACTAATGTGGCACGCTGGACTACATCTTCTATGTTCTTATTCAATATTTGGAGTGCCCTGAATATGGGGGTGTGATTATTTTGATATTTGCTCAAGGATTCTTTTACTTCTTTTCACTTCATTGTAGGCATAACTTTCTTCAATGTTTGTTCCCTTATGTCCATTTCAGTTTGGATTGCATTGTTCCAGGGAATGGAGACTGTCTTGAATAGGTCTTCAGTCATATAATTCTTTAGCTCGGAGGGGTCATATTTCCATTTTCCCATTTTCTCCACCACTACTTCTTCAATCTTCTTCTTTTCTACCTTGGTCCTAGAAGCATAATTCAATGACTTTAAAGAACTCATAACTCTTCCTTCTTTCAGTTCTTTAATCTTCTGATCAAGTGTGGGTGTTGGTTTAGTGAAAACCATAGTATCATCTTCTTCATCATCATCCTCATCATCACTTAGTATAAGTTTTCTCCTTGATCTCCTCAAGGTGGTAACAGGGGTAGTGCCTTTTGCCTTTTTCTATTTGGGTGTTGCCTTCCTCTTCTTTTGTGGAGGTTCAATATCAGTTTCTTCCTTTTCTTCTTCAGATTCAACATCCTCTATTTTAATTGTATCCTCTTTACTCTAAGATATTGCAGTAGAGTCAGAGGTCTTGCCATACTTCTTCTTGAATGTATCAAGTCTCTTCCTTCCTCTTTGCAATATCTTGGGAATCTCAATCTCCAAAGATATCCTGCTCTTTGCTTCCTCATATGTTCCAAAGTAAGGTGCCTTTGGATTGGAAGGTTCATTTACAAGAGCCTCTATGATATCTTTTGTGTCATCTTTGTTGACTTCATATGGCAAGGGTTTTACCCATGCAACCCTAGGATTTATTGCTTGTATATAAACCTTATCACAATCAACTAGAAAATAAATTTCATCTTTGTAATTCTCAACTAGTTATTTGGGAATTCTGAACCTATTCTGCATCTTCTGTTTGAAACTCTCAAAATATCCATCCATAATGTTGTCAAAGTTATCTCCTAACTCACCTATGAATTCATTAATCTGATGGATTATTGGTCTATCCTTCTTCCATGCTACTGTTTCTTGGGAGGGAAAGAACTTCTCAACATAAAAGAGTATGCAGATTAGAAGAGAACCAAACTTACAAGAATTGGATTTGGATACTCGGATGCTTTCCATATTCTTTCTCAACTGGACGAGCTATAATTTTGCTAGGTCGAATACCAGATTCTTCTTCAACACTATGTATTCTAGGTCAACAAATTCACATAGAACACTGTTGGGTCTGCTCGAACTGTATATCTTGTGGGCTATAACATGAATACCAAATTTCAATTCCATATCAGTTACTTCATTAAGTTTCATGCCTCTGCCATCCCACTCGGAAAGAGTTAACTCAGCTAGGTCATCCCAGGCTAGGGTTTTGGTAGCTTTCAACTTATCTAGCATTGGGAACCCAGTGATACAGTGAATTATCTGCTTTGTGATCATCACAGGATGTTCCAACCATAGCTGCATGTTGTGGATGTGGCTAAGAACATATCTCATCCATTTTGTCTGGAAATCCCACAACATATGCATGATGTGTGTCAAACCCTTGGTTTCAAGGTGCTTATGATCGGGCTTCAGAATCCCATTTGCACATAGTTCATCATATGCCTTATTCATCTCAATAGTTCCAAGCTCCTGTATATTACAGTGATAGAAGCTTTGGATGTCAATAATCAGTAACACTCTCAGAGAAATAAGGGAATGAGCTCCCATTGGATCTATCTCCTCTACAACTGTCGGATGAAGCTTAAACATCGAAGGATCGCAAATTGCATTCCTTACTAACATCTCAGAACCTTTCTTGACCTTGCTGCAGGAAGTGGATGTCATATTTATTCTGAAAAAATGATCAAACTTCACTTTCAATCACAAATTTGCACTGAATTGCTAAGGGCTCTAAATTGATTCGTAAACTAAAAGTTTTGTAAGAAATAATCTTTACAAACCTTCATTTATAATATATTTTCAACCGTTAGAGTATTTCATTAAATGCTCTGTACATAGTAGTTGGCATGACTTAGGTGTTTCTTAGATTCACTCGTAAGCTTGGGTGAAACCAACTTTCCAATTATCAATACTGTCTGACTCATCTTGGTTAAGCTAGAGTAACTCGGGTGTAACTAACATTCAAACTCGAGTAAAACTATAATATGTCCTCATGCATCAATATGCAAATTTGGACTATTTAGCTTATCTAGAACTAATGTAAGATGGCTTGTATTGCACAGTTCCAGTCATCTCCTTACATTCCTATTATGTAATGATAGATCCACCCAGCTCACTATTTAGGATGTCATTAGATCCTTCATTTCTTTGAATTGAATTATCTGAGGATTTCCTTACCCATTTCTTGCTCATACGAGTTTTGATTTCTGAGACTTTGGCTTTACCATTCTCAAAACCAGTATCAATTTTTTCTCTGTTCATACAGTTCTTGTTTAGATGACCGAGTTGCTTGCACACATAACATCTTTTAGTAGGATCCCTTTTTTTGAAGTGAGTCTTCATACAATTTGCACCAATGTGTCCATATTCACCACAATGACAACATCTATACCATGTGTTTTAATCCCAACCAAAAATTGCCTTGGATAATTGTTCAGCAGGATTCCACTTCTTAGTTCTACACTTGGAAGATCTATGACCTTGTTTGTTGCATTTGTAGCATTTTCCTTCAAACTTAGGTTTTTCTTTGCATTCACTTGCTCTATGTCCATGTTTGTTACAATTGTAGCATTTTCCATTAAATTTTGACTTTCCATTGCTCCAACATTTATTTGATGTGTGCCCTAACTTACCACAATGATTCCATGTAGGTTTGTTGTTCCTTTGAGCTCCTTGTTGTGAGGATTCACCTTATTCAATATAACCTAATCCAGTCTATCCATGATGTCTGAATTTTTTTTCCTGATCCATGCTAGTTTGTGAATTCATCATACTTTCATTTGTTTGCTTTTCAGCATTGAGATCATTCTGGAGTCTTTCATTTTCTATTCTTAGATTGAAAACTTCCTGTGTTGCATTGTTGAGTTAACTTACCAAATCAGCTTGCTGAAGTGACAAGTGTTGGATTTCTTTTTCTTTTTCTTCTAATCTTGTACTCAAAATTTTTTTATCTTCTTGTGCTATATTTCTTTCATCTTCTGCTTTGTTCTTTAGTTCCATGACTTCACATATTCTGATTGAGTGAATTTCCTATTCTCTCTTCAACTTTATGACTTCTTCATGTAAAGAAAGATTCTTTGTAAGTAAGACTTCAATGGCTGCATTAGCTTCTTCAGAACTTTGTTCCTTTCAAAAGTCTTCAATTCTTTCTTCTATATAGTTCTTGTCATTCATTTGTACTGCTAATTCTTTTCTTCTTTTTAGGGAAAGAGAGAGTTGCTCCTTAAGTTTCATGATATGATCAATGCCCACTTTAAGATCTATCTTTTCATTCTCAATGACTTTCTCCAGTCTGTATGTTTCCATAGCCTCTGATATTTTCTCAAGTCGTTAAACTTCTAATAAGAGAACCAATGCTCTAATACCAATTGTTGGAAATATATGATGTGCCCAGTGACTGGGGGGGGGGGGGGGGGANTGGGGGGGGGGGGGGTGAATCAGGAATCAATAAAACTCAATCATTTTAATCCATAATTAGATTAGCTTATTTGTTTGCATGCATAGAACTTGAAAGTAAAGATTCATACACAACACATAACACAATATTTGGTTACCCATAAACCTTCCAAAAGAAAGTAAAACTGGGGTGGGGATGATACCCACAAGATTTAGTACTACAATATAAATTTAGCCTATTAGAGATTACAATGACCACTTTTGATGATCTGCCCTGTTAGGAGCATAGAAAGGACTGTTAGGTCCACCTTGTTAAAGGATTTTGTATAATACAATAAGTAATGCAACTCTGTTAATAGATTTAGAGAAAGTATTATTAGGTCCACCTTGTTAAAGGATTTTGTTGATCCAACTGTGAGAATGAACCAGTTGATGATCTGCTCTATGCAACTGTGATTATTGAATAAGATCCTTTTGAATATAAATAATCACCTGAATGTGATAGATGAGACTCTGTTGTCCTGAATACTTCTGCTCTTAATCAAACTAACATTCACATGCCTTTACACTTATGCATACATTCTTACTTATTATTTTCTTACATACATTGGATAAAAAAAACTATCTTACATATATATCTTTATCCAACAAATAACTTTTTAAGTCGTCTTGCAATAAAAAAAATTATATTTAACAATATATGCAAGGTCAGATTCAAACTATCACTTGGGTCCAAAAGTCTACTCAGGTGATAAACTGTCACTTGGGCGATACTGTAAATCACTCAGGTCATACTGATCACTCAGGCAATGCTGATCACTCGGGACTTTGCATAATGCTTGCTAGCTTGGTCGATACTAGTTGACTAAGTGTTTTGACACAAATTGAAAATATGTCTTTCCATAAGATCTACACTAATACCATATTGGAGTTGATGAAAACTCAACCCTATAGCTCCCAAGAATCACCTGCATGCAATCCTGACACAAAAAGAGAAGCAAAAGCTATGGAGGCCAGAAATAATAGATCGATGAAAGAGGAAACATATTGTGTAAACAATGGAGAGAAAAACCTCAATACATTAACATTATCAGATAATTAATAGTTACAAAGAGATCAAACCTTATAAAGGTGATCAAAACCCTAAAAGGGAAAAACCTAGATTGCATGGTAATAATTAATAAAAGAATTAATTATTATATGCCTAAAGTTTAGCTTAAGTAAACTAGAGATAATAAGTGACTTAATAATTAAATCAAAATTATTTAATTAATAAGTGAAATAACTTATTACAATAATATTATCATTTAACTCGAACCCAGGGCATACTGTCTTATAATTTTCCTATATTGGAGAGCTTCCCCCTACTTTCCCAATCCAAAAAGCATTGTTTCATCAACAAATTTTTGATGTGTGATAACTTCCATACCAATTGTGACCTTCACTCCTTCAATCCATCCATTCTCCTGTGATATATTAAATCTCCTACCTAATGTATTTGTCATAATTATGAATGTAAATGAAGAGAAAGATAAATAATCCCATTATCTCACACCTCTTGAGACCTCAAAGAAACCTTATGAGGAGACAATGATTAGGATAGAGAATTTGGGACTTGATATGCAATATAAAACCTAATTCACCCAATGTTTTCTAAATTGAAATGCCTCAAGACATTTACACAATTTTCTCCAATCTACCTTATCATAGTCCTTATTGATATCAAGCTTGATGAGCATACTAGGTATTTTATTATTTTGAATCAAATGAATAGCTTCATGTGCAATGATTAATCCATCTAAAATTGATCTTCTAGGGACAAAGCCAGTCTATTCTTTAGAGATGATGTGTGGGAGAATATGTTTCACTCTATTTTTCCTTTCCTTCACCATGATCTTGTAGATGGTAGTGAAAAGAGAAATGGTTTGAATTTGTCCATACATGTTGCATTCTCTTTCTTAGGGATGAGAGATACGAAAGTGTTATTAATTTCCTTCAAGAATATCCTAGATTTCCTAGTCACTTCAATAGCCTCAACTAGGTCATCACCTATTATATGGAGAAACTTATGGAAGAACCTATTTTTGAATCTATTAGGACCTAGGGATTTATCAGGATGTAATTTTTTTAGGGTTTTCTCCACTTCTTCTTTGGCAAATTTTCCTAATAAATTTTTTTTTCTTTTGTCACTATTCTTGGGATATCCTTTAGGAATTCTTGTTTATTCCTCCAATATGAACCTTCCCCATTATTAAGAATATTTTAGAAGTAGGAAAACACATTATTAGAAATTTCTTCTAGATCTTTTATGTATGAGCCATCCTCTTTTTTCAGTCTAATAATCCTATTCACATTTCTTCTTTAGTGGTATTATGGAAAATTTTGGGGTTCTTGCCTCCTCCTACAAGCCAAGTGTCCTTTGAATTTTGTCTCCAAAATGTTTCATCTTTGGTAATAAAGTCTTGTTCATTTAGTGCTTCTAATTTTTTTCTTCTAATTCTTGTTTATCTATGAAAATATCCTCAAAGTATTCTTTGTTCCATTTCAAGAGCCTCTATTTGATTGCCTTCAGCTTAGACACAAAGCAAAAGAGTTTTGATCCAACATGTTCTTCTTCCACCCACCAACTTCCAATTAAGTTGAAAAAAATTTGTCCCTCAACCACATATTCTCAAACTTAAATGGACTACATATTGGTTTTGTGTCTCCTATTATCCCTAGTTGTACTAGGAAACAATCTAAATTTGGTCATGGCAGAATGTACAACTTAAGTTCAAAGGGAAAGGTTGAGAGATTCCCTTTAAGGAAGAACATATCCATCTTTTCTATTATATGGTTGAAGCCCAATCTTCTATTACTTGATGTGAACACTCCATTATTTGTCTCAATTTCTATAAGGCAACTTATCCTAACCAAATCTTCAAAATCAATTTGGGACTGAATCATCATTTGTATTCCACATATCTTATATGAGAGGTGAAGTCTTACATTAAAGTCTCCCTCGATTATTGTATGAGGGGAGAGGAAGGCAAATAATAAATTATCTAACTCTCCTCATAGTTCTCTTTTATTTGTATTAGGAATCAGTCAATATACATAAATGAGCATTAAACTTAGATTTGCATTCAGACTCTTAATCATTCCTCCAATCTAGTTTTTCCCGTGTGCTAGTTTCTTAGAGGATACCCATCCTAATTCCCTAAAAAATGCCAGTCCACCGGAGGCCCCTGCTGCTTTGACCCATTCTTATTTCCAATACCCGACATTTATGATGAACACATTAATTCCCTTATTGGTCATTTTTGTCCCTTGAAACATGAAAAGGTTTGCCTTAGTTTTTGAGACCCTCCACTTGACCATGCACTATTTTTTAGGGGCACTTAATCCCCTAACATTCCACATTAAGAGCATCATGGCTCCTAGGGAAGGGTTTTTCCCTTCCATGCTTTTATTAATGTCATTATTTTTTCTTCATCCTTTACCTCCCCATCCTTTGATCTCAACTCATAAATTATTTTCCCACCTCTTCTATTCCCTAATAGTTTCCCACTGTTTGGTTTTCTATTGCTTGGAAAAAAATAGTATAACCCAAGGCTACTCTCCTTATGATCTCCCTCTTCCTCCTAAATTTCCAAATCTTCAAATAGACATTCTTGTTTTTCCTCCTTCATTTCATCCATATTCAAAACTTTGTGAATCGGTGTTTGCTTCTCCTATTTTTCTAACTCATCCTCTTGTTTTTCTATTTTATATATTCCTGATGATTCACATACCACTTCCAACTCCATGGTGGTGTTGATCTCATCATGTATCTTTTCTTCTTCTCTTGTACCCACTCGAGGATTCCTTATTTTATCTTCTTGTATGGAAGATTCCCTTCCCTCTACCTCTATTCCATCTATAAGGGACTTCCTATTAGCTTCCTTTAATATGCCCTCTTGATAATTCCTCATTCCCACATTTGCTTCAAAAGTTTGTTGCCTAGTTAGGTTTGGTTCTCTTCGATTTTCCCCATTTTGTGGAAAAAAAAATTTCTTTGTTGGATCATGTTTAGGGGGTTCTAATAGTAGTAGGTTTGCATTGTTTATTGTGAGATCAGTTTGAATCTTTTATTTTCTTAGCTCCTCCTTATTGATATTTCTTATTGTCAAAGTATTTGGAGCTAAGAATGCCAGCTACCTATCAATTTCTTTATGCAAAACCTTTGTTTTAATTATTAGACGTGTGAGATTATCTTGATCTCATCTCTAATCACTTCATTGTAGGAGAGACCTGATAATACAAGTCTAATTACTGAGAGGGGAGGGGTAAATCACTAATCAACAAAACATTTTCAATCACTTCTAAACTTTATGCACCAAACATTCTAATAAGAATTAACATAAGTAAAATTTTTAATGCATACATCCACAAGTAAGCAACCAAACAATGCAAACACCATATTTATCTCATGGAAACCCAAATGGGAAAAAACCATGGTGTGAGTTGGTACCCACAAAATATGTACTCTTTTGGAATATGCCATGTTAGGAGTTTACCCTGTTAAAGGTTTACAAAACACTGTTAGTGTTAGGAATAATAGTCCACCAACACAACTGAGAGGGGGGGGGGGGTGAATTAGATATGAGACAAATTATTAAAAATTAAACATTAAACATTAAAAATTATAAGCCAAAACTTTAATCCAAATGATAACATAGTAAATCAACACCATAACACAATCCTTTATTGTCAAGGAAACCATGTTAAAGATAAAACCCTGACGAGAATTAGCACCCACAAATAATGTACTGAGAGTATAATATCCCTACTAAAAGATTTATCCCTATTGGGAGCTTATTAATGCATTACTATACATAGTCCATTTTAAAGGAAAAACCCTATTAGGATTCAAGAGTAATAGTAGGATCACTTCCCAGGCACACTGCCTAAAGAAGGTTAAATCCACCCTCAGGACTTATTGTCTGAAATACAAGTGTATATAAGAAATATAAATCTAGTGAACTATCTGATAGAAACTGTCTTTGCTTGATCAGTTCTAATGAAGTCTCTTTATCACATCCTCTACTCTACATCCAACAGACTTTGCATAAACAATCTCGCAACATCCACACTTTTCTATTACAACTTTTAACCATAATAAAAACAACTTTCTTTTATACAAATTTACAATAAGCAAATAGGTCGGCCAATTAAGAATTACCCAATGCACTAATAATTACTTAAACCATTTCTAGGATACACATGGTACCTATAACAAGTAAACATCAATTACAGTTCATCAAATATAATCCAAGGTCCGTAATCCATGCCCACACTCCATAATACACGTTACATCTATGAAGTCAGACCCAAATAGGTCTCCTTCAGAACACACGCCACAAATGACGTCACCAAGAGTCCTATGACCCAAAAATAACAACAAAAATTCCTCAACATGACTCCTGACATTCCTCAAGCTCACATATCATGAATCCTTATCGCACACAAGTTATCCTCAAAACACAGAGACTAACTCTATCAAAGATCAATCAGTCCAGTACCCAGTTTTCACTAAAACATATGTAACTCACTCCATCTACAATAGTAAGCCATGCAACCTTAGAAATAAGATCACAAAACATCCCTATACACATAACCATCTTTTCTCATTTTGAAACAACTGTATAGTACCTGTACACTTCTGTCAGTCACCAACAACAGTAATAATCAGTTTGTCCTGTCTTCATAGAAACATATGTTTACATCAGTGAAAAAACATGAAAGCCAACAATAACAACAAAAGACAATTCCAACAATCTCACCCTTTGGCATTGATGACAACATATGGGAAAATCCATCAACCCAAAAGTACTCACTCTCAATATAATCTTCTCAATATCCTCATTACAGATCTCCCTAAAACAATAGGGATTTTCACATAGAATCTCTCCCCCTTTGAAAAAAATGGAAAAGGGTGTCATAATGCTTCTTCTTTCCTCTGCAAGGTTTATCTTTTTTCAAATCTTCATGTCTCCAACAACTAGGTGCAAAATCACCCAGATGTTTTCTATAATGTTCCTGCGATCACTCCCCCCGAGGAGTAGATCCATACATCAAGTCCAAAAAATGATATAGCTCTGAAATCCACTGTAATGATGCATTCCTACATCAATTTAGTTCTCTCAAGGAGGGTTTCTCACACCAAGCATACCTCTGAGATACTCAAAGACATCCTTTGATAAAGGTTTTGTAAATATATCTTCTATCTGTTCCTTTGTGTTGATATACTCTAATATAATCTCCTTCTCTGCAACCTTGTCTCTCAAGAAATGATACTTAATGGAAATATGTTTAGTATTTGAATGCATAACTTGATTCTTTGACATATTCACTGTGCTAGTGTTATCACAATGGATAACCACTGGATCATCAAATGATATCCCAATTTCCTTCAACATTGTCTTCATCTAAACAATCTGTGTACAATTTATAGTATCAAGAACATACTCTAGTTCAATAATAGAATGAGCTATAAAATCCTACTTTTTACTTAGCCAAGAAACCAATCTTTTCCTAATAAAGAATGCACCACCAACTGTACTCTTTCTGTCATTAAAATTTCCTTCCCAATCAACATCAATATAAGCATGCAAATCAAAATCATAAGATTTCTTATACCATAAGCTATAATCCAATGTTCCTTTCAGATATCTAAATATTCTTTTCACACCAACAAGGTGTGTCTCTTTAGGATCTACTTTATATCTTGCCACAATTACAACTGCATTAGTAATATCTGGTCTGGTGTGAGTCAGATATTGTAAGCCTCCAATCATAGATCTGTACTTTGTCTAAAAAACACTCTAAGATTCATCAGTAGTAGTAAGATTGTGACCAGTGACCATAGGTGTTCCAAAAGGTTTACATTCTTCCATTCCAAACTTTTTCAGCATCTCCTTAAGATACTTTGTCTGAGAAATAAAAATGTCATTCTTGTTCTGATTAATTTGCAGTCCAAGTAAAATTTTTATCTCACCAATCATTGAAATCTCAAATTCATTTTCCATTTCCTTAGAGAAATTTTTACTCATTACATCATTTCCTCCAAAAATGATATCATCAACAAAAACTTCAACTATTAGAATTCCATATTCACTAGTTCTTAAGTACAAATTATTGTCTGCATTACCTTTTATGAAACCAAGATGAAGTAGATACTTGTCCAATCTTTCATATCATGCTTTGGGTGCTTGTTCCAATCCAGACAACACCTTCTTCAACTTGAAAACCATATCCTCATATTCTATCAGAGGAAATCCATCAGGTTGTTCAATATATAATTCCTCTTCTAGATCTCCATTCAGAAATGCAGATTTTACATCCATCTGATATACTTTGAAGTCTTTGTTTGCAGCATAAGTAAGAAATAATATTACAGCCTCAATCCTAGCAATAGGAGAAAATGTCTCTTCAAATTCTATGCCTTCTCGTTGCGAGTAGCCTTTGAAAATTAGTCTTTCCTTATTTCTTACAACCATTCCTTATTCATTCATCTTGTTTCTAAAAACCCACTTAGTTCCTATAACATTCTTATCTTTAGGTCTAGGAACCAGTTCCCAAGTGTTATTTTTCTTTATCTATTCCAATTCTTCTTGCATAGCTTTAGTCCAAGATTCATCTCTACATGTTTTTAGGACTGCAAAATTTTGGGTTTCCATGATGCTTTTCCTCCTTGTTTCTTCTATGTTTGTGCCTATTTATTAATCCCTAATTGGTCTTGGTTTATCCCTTGGTTTTTTTTTTCCCTAAAACCTAAGTCCTTAATGCCTGTTATAATTTTGCATTACTTTTTGCATCACTTAAGTAATTTTTACCATGTGCTTTAAGTTGTCATTGGGGGGCCATCTTTAATATCTCCTACGTCCTAGTGGGGTATGTATTAATTTTTCCCTAAGTCTAATGTCCATGAGTTACTTTATGGTTTGCATATGTTGAGAAAGTCTCTTTTAATTGAATGACGAGTGCTTTCCCTCAATCAGAAGATGCAGAAATGATATTCATTAAGGCATTGTGTCGTGGTACCAAGTGTCTTTCGTAAGATCATGAGGTCAGCGTGTTCAAAGATAGTAGAAAGGTTAAGGAATGTCAGATCTATTTTGATCATGTGGTGGGCATGATCCCATAAAGATCAAGTTATAGGGAGGATAATCATTAAGGAATCACACTTGTGCGACACGTAGCAGATGATGGGACCTGACCGAATATAAGGTAGGTTAAAGATTTGTTAGATTTGAGAAGATCCAACAGATGGCGCTCTCCCTTGATCAAAAGATGGGGATTGTTTATCCATCAAGATATTGTGCCCATGTGACATGTTTCCATTCCAAATTTTGTGCTTGGGGGTGACAGGTGGTGGCTTGTCGGGTAGTCGCGATGGTCAGAAGAGAGAAAAGAATGCTCACAAGTTCATGAGGTGCTGCTGCGTGTCCTAGTCAGCGCTAAAAATAAGATAAAGGATGGTTAGATCAGTTTTGATCATGTGGTAGGTGTTACACCTTGAATAAAATTTGTCTGAAGGATACTCATTAAGGTATCATGCCAAGTTGACATCTGGCAAATGGCGGGGCCATACTGGGGTTTAAGCTTTGGTAAAGATCCTGTAGATTCTTTATGATCCAACGACATACACTTTTCCTTGAATAGAATATGAGCCTACTTTATTTCATTGTGGGATCATGATTAGTTGATATATGTCCATCTAAGATGTCATGGAGGTAGGGTCAAAGAAATTAAAGTGTTGAGCGGATCATAGTAAATCTAACGGCTAGTGTGATGTCGTTAAAGGAAGTTTCATGAGTCTTATTTCATTGTGGTATAATGCTTGAGTGACACATTGCATTTGATGCATGAAAGATATTCTTTAAGGCATTGCACCTTATTGACGCATGTCTAGTCTGATGAGGAAAAGTTAAAGGCACCATATGTTATCACCTTAAAGAAGGATATCGAAGACCACATTTTAAAGTTGAATTCGGGTTTTAATCTCGGTTGTATAAGGGTTTTTCCCTGCCAGGTGTGACTGTTGTAACTTATATTTGAATATTTAAATGTTTTCCTCAGGGTTTTGAAGCGGTGGCTCTATGATTCATGTTGTTGGATAATAAATAGATAAATAAGATCTTCAGGGTTATATTTATCCAATCGTGGGATGTTTATAGGGTAAGAACCTGATGGCTCAAAATGCATTTATGATGAGAAGTGATATTTGAGGTTTTTATTATCAAAGTCCAAAATCAACACAATGAATTGATCAAGAAAGCTGAAGATAGCAACAAAAGGATGGATGATTTTCTTGATGGACAGAGAAGAGTCAACAACTACATAAGATTAGGGTACAACAAGAATGGTGAATCTTCTAATCAACCAGATCAAAGGAATGCTTTCACAACCCCAAGATCCAAGAAGTTGTCATGAAATCACTGTGGAAAACACGGCCACACCTCAAACATTTGCAGAAGCAAAATGAAAGGTATTCCTCAAGCACAATCTACTTTCATTGGTAATTGTTATAAATGTCAAAAGAAAGGACACAAGGCACATGAATGCAGATCTAAAGTGACAAATCCAAAAAGGAAAACCTACATGGACAAGTACTTTCCTACCTGCAAGATGAATGGGCATACACATGAGGAGTGCTGGAAAAAGAACAACAAGGCCTGGACACCAAAGGAAACTGATAATAGCTACAAACCAACAAGATTAGGTAACTCATATGTTTGGGACTATAACACATGGGTAACCTGCACAACATGTGGAAGGTATGGTCATATTGCTGCCAACTGTATGAGAAAGTGGATCAAAAAGTCAAGAGGTTGGACCAATCTAGGTATGGCATGTTTACATTGTCATAAGGTTAGACATGTGATAAAAGATTGCAAAGACCGACTGACAGATACAAGTACTCATCCCAATGGAAATACCATTGATGACATCAAGAGAATGAGAAACAAGATGTGGGTAAAAGCCACGAACACTGAAGGTGCTAGAACAAGCAATGCAAATAGTGACACCCCATCCAATGGATCTAGTGACATCACTACATCCAACTAAAATGCACAAGTATGGAACTACATTGTGAAAAGTTATATATATGCATCAGTTCCATTACACATAGTTCACATTGTAACATTAGCATGAATAAAAGATGCAATATATTGTTATTTGTTAAACTATTGAAAAACAATATCATCAATTATTGGGTACAAATTTGCATCGGTGAACACACACAGAAAAGTTATCACTACTTACTAGAATGTATCGGTCATTACACAAGTGCCAAGTTGCTAAGTGTAAACTGACGGACATCGGTAAACCTTGAGGAAACAAAAGCTGTCTTCACCACTTTACCGACTATCATCGGTGAAGTCACCAAAGATGCTAGCAATCTTGACACTTAGCACAAACACCGAAGATTTTATGAATGCCTCTACCAATGAACTCAGTCTTTGTATACTGACAATTTGGTGAGCATTAATGAAAACTTAGGGAACAAAAGTTATAAAAGCCCGACGGGTTAACTCATTTTTGCAACCTATGAATTTTTGAGCAGAGAAAAGTAGAGCAGAGCAATTTCAAAGCAAATTGAAGAGTGACCTCAGCAACAACTCAATACTTCTTAGAGGATTCATAGGCAATCACAGAGATTCAGTAAGTAACCACATTTTCCAACCACACTATTTGATTTATGAAAAACCCTAAATTTTTGCAATGCGATGGCATCGAATTCTAGAGTTCAAAAGATTAAGGAAGATAAGAAGAAAATGTTCAAACTTGTCAGTAGAGGCTCTTGTGTTGAACCCAAATACAAGCTGCAGCCAGAAATAGCATCACAACCTGACGATTCTGGAGCATTCTCTAGAATCCCACCTAGGGTTTTTCTGGTAGAGGACGTAAGGTCCTATATACACTGCAAGATCTCAAAAATAGGAGATCTAGACCTAGATAATGCCTATAGGGTACTATGTGATAAAGCTGTAAAATAGTCAAGCAGAGTGGTGAAGAAACTGAAAAAGAAGTTGAATGTGTCTTTTGATGGTGAAGAAGAAAAGGAAGGTGAAGAGGAAACATAGGGTGAGGAGGAACTAACCGAAGGACAGTCACCTATCAGTGATAAAAAGGAAGAGAATCACTCAGAAGGTACATAGTCAGATTCTCCACCTCCTCCTACACCCAAGAAAGTAAGAACAATAGCTGCTTCAAGAACAAGAAGCCAGACTGCAAAAGAGTCAACTCCTTCACCATTACCAAAAGGAAAAGTAAAGATATACAAGATGAATCATCTATTGAAATGGATAAAGAAGAGAGTGATCCAAAAGGCCCCAAAAATACTAATATTGTAGATGAAGAATGGCTAGACACTACTCTTGACCACACTCAAAGTGAAGAGATTCAAAATCCACCAAGTCCAATTCACATTGACTTGAGTAAAGATGAATAAGTTACCAAGGATGACTTGACAATAAAAGGTAATTTAGTTGATAATATAAATGATGAATCATGGTTAGACAACATTGTCAATGACACTACAGGAAAAGACCCTACAGTATAAGTACAAAAAGATGAAGACATAAATATTGCACAGGGCAATACCGACGGACAAGATTCAACTATTGACATTGCAACAATCAATACACTGACAAACATGAATATATTAATCGATGCTATTGATATTGAATCAAGTTAGGAAAAATCATCTAATAAAGCTGATGACATAGCCAAGGACATGGGTAATGATGAAAACAAAGATGCATCCAACACTCAAAAGGATACAGATACAGAATTGAAAGATGCAACCGACACTCAACAAAAAGTGTCTAAAGAATAGAACAAAGAAGCATATAAAAAAACAAAGGATACATTGAGAAAGGATGATGAAAAAGATAAGAGTGAAGAATTCAAGAAGGATGAAGGCACAAAACAAAAAGAAGATATATCTATTGATACACCTAAGGCCAATGAGGAGACGTCTTCACAAAACCAGCCGATGGACTCAGAACAGAAACAATAGGATGCATCATCTTCTCGACCCTCACCAACCAAGTCAACCCAATCTCAATGTTTACAAATGGTAGTACATCAATTTGACACCTAGCCAAAGAAGAAGAAGAGGAAAGCATTGAAGAAAGATATTTTGGCTGTCACAATGGATGAAGTAATTGAAGTCCCAAACTGGGATATTACTACTTTGGATACAAATAAACTTCAAGAGTTTGGAGTGCTATGTCAAAGAAAATCCATTCAGAAGAAAATGATACAGGAACATAGGGAAACAATGACACTTGACAAGGCAAGAGACATTCTACAACAAATTGTTCCTGAGGTAAAACTTGAACAAAATGCTACAGTTAAGGAGCAAATAGTTGTTCTTACCGACGCCATCACAAACCAGAATGTAGATGCAGAACAAGCAATGGAAGAACAAGCAGAGAAAAAGTATCAATACAAGTTAATTGACAAGATCAGCCAAGAAGTGGTAGTGAACAAGGTAAAGCTCTTTGAACTAACTGATCAATTAGAGCCAATGATTGTTGAGGCAATTACCTTAGTTCAAAAGATGTGCACGCTTGAAAAGTTTACAAAAGAAAATAGTGACAAGTTAGCATAAATAGATTCTAATGTCACAACGAGTGCACAAAGCTTAACCTCAAATGCAAACAATATCAAGGTGCATCATGACAAGGTCATTGAGGCTAACAAGCTAAGGCAAGAAATATGGGATGCTGAAACACAATTAAGAGGTGAGATTACCGAACTACAGGCACACATCTTGCCTAATCTTACTATTCTACAACAACATATTTTTGAAGCCAGAAACTTAATTGCAACCCCAGAGATGTCTGTAGTAGACAACATCTATGATATACACGTAAGGATATCACTTGAGCACATGGATCTAGAAATGTTGAAGGATAAATGGGAAAATATGATGGAGGAAATCAAGTCCTCACATTCCCACCTTTTTGACAAGATGTAAGCACCTTTGCCTTTATTATAAAAAAAGGAGGAATATAAATGTATGTATATTGTATGTACAGAAGGAACATATATGTAAAGATAGTTATGTACAATATATCAAAAAAAAAGGGAGAAGAAAAGTACATAAGGAAATGTATATATACTTACACTTACTGGCATATACATAGGGGGAGTCATTCAAATGACTAAGGAAGAATTATACATAGGTGTACATACTAATACATTCAATATGTTGCACATATCATGTTTTTGATACTAACGTCAAATGGGGAGATTGATGACATTAAGTTTTTCCATTAGTACACTTAGTGAAAAACATTGATAGAGATCATTGGTACAAGCATAACTGGCAGACATCAACCATAACCAGCGGACAACAAGCATACCCGACAGAACAAAAAGTCACTAGAAATTGCTAAGTATGGAATTGCCCGATAAACACTGACAAGTGTTGTACTGAAAAAGTAAACATGACATCACTGATGGGTCAATGACATAACACAAAGATCATCACCAACGATACATTTTTTAGAACAAAACTGACAAAGAAAAAAAGGCATACCCGACGAACAGTTCAAGAAAGGAACATCGACGGAGAAGAAAATCGACAGACTGACAGAGCAGCCCGACCATCAGAACTGACATTCGATTAGAGAACCCGCAAATAGTGGATCTGACTTTTACATGTTAGATAAAGAATTGTAATTCTATTTATAGAGTTTTAATTTGTTTTAAATCATTAATTGAGGATCAAGCAAGCATAATGTAAATGTTTTAAAGCATCCTAATGGATCTAAAACATATCTAACTAAAGATCAAGGTCAAGTTGTAAACCTTGGATCTAGAGTTAACTTGCGAAGCGTGAATCAAGAATAGA
>MU226930.1:758404-772715 GCA_018584345.1 Thuja plicata | reverse complement strand
CATACATAGGAAGCTTTATTGGATATGTTATCAACAATTAGAGATTGCATACATCATCAGATCAAAGACTTATGTAGTTGCATTCTAACAAGTGCATCACATCTAAAATCCTTTTGTAGAAGGTGGAATTAACAGTTCTTTACAAATCTCTTAATAGAGTGAACACTTAACAGTGTTACTAAAGCTTCAAATGAATTAGATCTTAACAGGTCTCCACTGTAATACTCCTAACAGGGTAGGTCATCAGAAGTGACCAATTGTAAGCCTTTACTGCCCCCTTCTTATTTGCAGATAGTGAAGTCTTGTGGGTAACAATCCTCACCGCAGTTTTTGCTTCCTAACAGGAGTTTTCTGTGATATCATATCTTGTCTCATGTGTTATCTATTTTCATGAATGTTTCTTGTATGGTTACATATTAAAGAACTTATGTTATGATTGCATATACATAAAGAAAGATGAACAGTTAGATAAGATAATTTACAAACTGATGACTAAGGGTTAATGGGATAACCAAGAAAAGTTTTAGAGGTACTGATTTACCCCTCCCCTCTCAGTACATCATTCACAATATAATTCCAACAAAAAACTGTAATAGATTTGATAATTATTTCTGCTTTCAAGAGTGTGAATTATGTAAGGCATACTCAAGTTTAGAGGTAATTTGCAAGCTTTACATTTGATGTATTTTATTGTTAAAGGTCTTTTCATTTAAAGTGACTCCATACCCATTGATGAGGCACTGGTCTAGTATGTTGGATTGTGTGGTTCTCATCAATCTTTATAAAATATGTTATTATTTACATGTTTATGTTACATCCATTATGCCTGCCCATCTAAGATACTATTAAATATTGAAGGAAGAAGTTAGCTACACTAACCTGAGCTTGTGGAGCTCAAAGTGAAGGAGGATTTAATCCTCGTTAATTGGACTTGTTTCTTGGCATAATCATAATTTGGGTTGCATAGAGTCAAGCATTGTTGTTGTATAGGATTCTGCGAGAAAAAGATCAAACACATGCCTCATCAACAGTTTTAGGTTCAAATTGAGAAATCAAACAAATTTAATCTCTTAATCTCAATCTTGTCATCATTCCTTTATTTGCATTGCCAATAATTTGATTTTTAGGATGGTTTTTCTTAACATACCTCAAAGTCTTAGGAATTTCAGTAGGATAATTTGAGTCATCTTGACATACCTCGATCTCATGTTCAATCTCAAAAGGTTCTTCTTGATCTGCAGTAACCTCCTTGATCTCTTTTGTCTGGTTACAGTCATATGTTCTTTCTTGAATCTCAAACTTTTCATCAATCCTGACATTAGCACTTTCAATCATCTTTCTCAATCTCAGATTGAAACATTTATAAGATTTTCTCTTAGTGGAATAACCAAATAAGGTTCCTTCATCACTTATAGCATAAAAATTTCCTATCTCATCATCTCTTTTGATATAGCATTTACTACCAAATATTCTCAAATATTTCATAGTAGGCGTATGATTAAACCATAATTCATAAGGAGTCTTACTTGTACCTTCTCTAATCTAAACTCTGTTCAAGTATAAAAAATAGTACCAAAAGCTTCTCTCTAATGAATATGTGATACATTTCCTTCCATCACCATGGTTCTTGCAGCATCTAATATTGTTATGTTTCTTTGCTCTGCTATCCCATTCTGTTGTGGTGTCCTAGGAGCATATTTTTGTCTATATATTCCATGCTCTTCGCAGTTGGTATTGAACAAGTCTAAAGTAAACTCTCCACCTCTATCTGATCTCAAACATTTTATCTTTAAACCTGATTCATTCTCAACTTTTGCTTTGAATATCTTGAATTTGTCAAAAGCCTCAAATTTCTCTCTCAAATATGTAACCCACATAATTCTAGAAAATGCATCAACAAAAAGTATGAAATACCTCTCACCATAGTATGACCTTGTTCTTTTAGGACCACACAAATCTGTATGCACTAGATCCAACTTCTCTTTCGCTGAGAAATATTTTCTTTTGAAACTTCTTCTAGTCAGTTTCCCCATTACACATTCTCTACACATGGTGTTGGATAGTTTCACAATCTTTGATAGATCTCTAACAACATTAGTCACACTTGCCTTCATAATATTATCAAAATCCACATGAAAAAATCTTCTATGCCATAACCAATTGTCATCAACCTTCGCAACAAAACAAGAAGCCTCAAATGTATTCAATTCAAATACATTACCTCTTGAATTAGTATCATATGTAATCAATTCTCCTGACTTACTTATTATAGAGCATTTACCATCAATGAATTTCAATTGATAACCTTTGTCCACTAGTTGTCCAACACTTAACAAATTATGCTTAAGCCCATAAACAAGTAACACATCATCAGTATTAGTCTTTCCATCCAAAGAAATAGATACAACTCCAATGATAAGATTAGGATTATTATCACCAAATATCACAACACCACCATCATACTTGGTTAGCTTAACAAATTTATTTCTATTTCTAGTCATATGGTGTGAAAAACCACTATCTATGACCCATTCAGATTTATTTTCAACATGTGACACTAGGGCTCTCTCTTCATGAATAGGTTCATCATCCTTGATAGCAATAAATCCAATCTCATCATAATCAATATCATCATCAGAAATACCTTCAGTAACATAGTAACATTCATTTTCCTTGGAATACTTAGGTTTATAAAACTTAGATTTATGTTTAGGAACCCTTGTAGGACATTTAGATGCAAAATGACCTATCTTTTTGCATGAAAAACATTTTAGAGGTAACTTTCCTTCAAACTTACCCTTACCTCTCTTTTCTCTTCTATCAATCAGGGCAACAATTTCATCCAACTTTATTTCTTCAGAATCCTTTACATGTTCCCAGTCATCAACATATTCACCAAGTTCTTCTCTCAAGTCACTTCTAGTACCGCTCGTAGTCCCTGGTAAAGTCTTTTTATTTTTATGCACAGTCGCCTTAAATGTTGTCTCAACTTTATCTAATGAATCTCCCAGTTCTGTGGCCTCAAAGGTAGTTAATTTTGCAATCAACATCTCTCTATTGAGTTTTTTTGTCAAAGGTATGATCTCTTCTATAGCTTTCAATTTAGTCTTGTAAATAGGTGTCAAAGATCTATGAATTTTTGCAATAACTTCTTCCTTACTGTACGTGCTTCCAAAGTTTCAGATGCAAATAACAACCTTAGTAACTCTATGTACATATGCTCTAATATTCTCATCATCTTTCATTTTCAGATTTTCCATCCTTGTCTTCTAGTTCTGCAACTTTGTTTGCTTAGTAAACTTATCTCCTTCATATAGTGCTTCCAATCTTGTCCAAATGTCATGTGCAGAATATAAATCTTTAACCTCTGTATATTCACCTTCAAAGAGTACACTAATAAGTGCTTCTCCTGCGACCATGTTATATGAAAATATCTTCTTTTCATCATCGGTAGCTTTGTCTAGTTCATACTCAGATTTTCTTCATTTGTTTATACTCATATGTTTTAGATCCATTTGTACATCTTTATTTGTAATCGTCCAATAGTCAATTCCCAAGCATAGTAAATGTGTTCTCATCTTGTTCTTCCAACTGTCAAAGTTTTTAGGATCAAAATTTGGACTATCCTTCCTATAGAATTCCATCCTTAGGATCACTTCAAGTTTTTAGGATTTCTCTCTAAGGACCAAAAAATCTGATTCCAATTGTTAGGAATAACAGTCCAC
This sequence comes from Thuja plicata, assembly GCA_018584345.1. Taxonomy (NCBI): domain Eukaryota; kingdom Viridiplantae; phylum Streptophyta; class Pinopsida; order Cupressales; family Cupressaceae; genus Thuja; species Thuja plicata. The sequence continues at coordinate 768,990 of MU226930.1, read as the reverse complement.
CAACACATTTTGAGAGGAGGGGGGGGGGGGGGGTGAATCAGTTGTGAGATAGATTATTAAACATTAAACATTTTAAGACAAAAATTTAATCCAAATGATAACAAAATAAATGCAATGCCATAACACAATCCTTTGTTGTCAAGGAAACCCTGTTAAAGGTAAAACCCCGGTGGGGATTAACACCCATAAATAATGTACTAAGAGTATAGTATCCCTGCTAAAATATTTAGCCCTGTTAGGAGCTTATTAATGCATTATCGTATATAGTCCTTGTTAAAGGACAGATCCTGTTAGGAGTCAAGAGTAATAGTAGGCTCACTGCCCATGCACACTACCTAAAGAAGGTTAAATACACCCTTAGGACTTACTGTCTGAAATACAAATGTATGTAAGAAATATACAATCCAGTGAACTGTCTGATAGCAACTGTCTTTGCTTGATCAGTTCCAATGAAGTCTCTTAATCACATCCTCTACTATACATCCAACATACTTCACATAAACAAGCTTGTAGCATCCACACTTCATTTTTACAACTTTTAACCATAAAAGATAACAACTTTCTTTTATACATATTTATAATAAGCAAATAGGTCGACCAATTAAGACTTCTCCAATGCACAAATAATTACTCAACCCATTGCTAGTATACACATGGTACAGATATAAAAAGTAAACATCAATTACAATTCATCAAATATAATCCAAGATCTGTAATCCATGCCCACACTCTATAATACACACTACATCTCTAAAGTCGGCCTCAAATAAGTCTCCTTTAGAATACACGTCGGAGCTGACATCACCAAGAGTTATGCGAACCAAAAATCATTAAAAAAATCCTCAAAATGTCTCCTAACATTCCTCAAGCTCACATATCATGAATCCTTATCGCATGCAAGTTAGCCTCAAAACATAGAGACTACCTCTGTCAAAGATCAGTTAGTCCAGTACCCAGTTTTCACTCAAACATTTATAACTCACTCCATCTACAATAGTAAGCCATGCGACCTTAGAAATAAGATCACAACACATCCTTGTACACATAACCATCTTCGCTCATTCTAAAACAACCGTACAGTACCCATACACTTCTATCATTCACCCAACAACAATAATAACCAGTCTATTTTGCCTTCATAGAAACATATGTTGACATCAGTGACAAAATATGAATTCCAACAACAATAACATAAGCCAATTCCAACGGTTAGGTGTTGTAATCACCTACAATTGGTCTAGCAAACCTACAACCCCTATTTTTAATTAATTGGTCTTAATAAATCCTAAATCAAAGACATTCATAAGCTAGACCTTAAACCCTAATTATGAGAGCACTTAATCAAATTTGCTTACATAATTTTAATCATGATTTGTTGAATAAAATCATCAACCCTAAAGCCTAAGACACTTAAATTGCATAAAATATTGGGATAAATAAAAAGTCCTAAAGTCCCTTTTAAAATAAAAAAAGGAACCCATTCACACATGTGTGAGCACATGAAAATCAAATAAAACAAATAAAAAAGGGAAAATACTAAATTTGTCTTATTATCCACAAAAGGTTGACCAATCAAAATCATTTCACTTGGATCAAGCTCACATGGATTGAGGGAATTTGCATCTCAACCACTCTTCCCAGATGATTCTCAACCATCCATCTCTTGGAATTTCCTATAAAAGGGATAGCTCCCTTTTCTCAACATACAAGAAGATTTGGAGAGTAGAGTTATAATGCTATTTTCATTCTAGGGTTTTATTGTGCACTCATAACTCTTACTTTCATAGTAGTTTACATGCATATGCATTTGTAATTTCATTTCTTAAGCTTAATGGCGTCTTATTTTCCTTTCATAGTTAATGGTAGATGCATTTCTCATATTCTTGATAGTTTACACTTTCATTTTAGCTTCATTCTTCATAGTTTCTGTGCATTTAGCTTCCTAGATTATGCATTTCATTTTCAAAGCTTTTTGAGAGAAAAGTATGCAAGTATATGCATTTTTTCTCATTCATGTATTTGAATATTTTATTTTGGGTTAGTCAAGTCACTGATTCTCCATGTCCAATCTGATGGACATTCATGAGAATCACACTCGCTTCAAATAGGAAGTAATAGACCAATTTCAAGGGTGCTTATACAATGTTTTGGTTCTTTTTTTGATGCTAACCCGTATTGATGTAATGGTTTATTGAAGTGTTTGGTTGCAGATTTGATAACACATTTTTGGCACCCATTGTGGGTGATGCAGGAGCATCTTGGGTCATTGGCAATCCTGCACAACCAAAAATATGTTTGTTTTGTTTAGAAGCTTCTCAGGAAATACTCTGCTATTCAGGCTCTATTGCTCGATAAAGCTTGTTTGTTGCTCGGGTCATGTTGCTCAGGCATGCCTGTTATTTTCTATTGCTCGGGTTTCTCTTCTGACACTCATTTTTTTTCTCTTCTACTCGGTCATGCTTGTCTCAGTCGCTCAGGTTGGTCTTTTGTTGATCGGTTATGCTCTTACCGACAGTTATTGGTTTTTGGTGATCTCCTATCCAAGATGCTTATTTTGAGAGTTGGATCTTTGGACGACTTCTTCATTTAATTTATGTTGCTAAATTAATTTGGGATCTCTCGTTGGGATCTGTGTGGACCTAAATTTGGGTCTCTCTTATGGATTTGAGCGTCGACCTCTTTGGTGGACTCTTGTATATAATCTTTTGTATGTTCTTAGTTTAGGTATCAATCTTAGAGAAAGAAAGCAAATCTTTAGATATTGAGATTGAAGGTCTATGATATCTATTGTATGAAGATCTTATTGTAATTCATTGAATATATAGCCAAAACCAAGAAGGCCTTACAACCCGGCATGTAATGATTTTGATCAAGTTAATATAAGGGATCTCTGTTATTTCTTCTCTCATTGTATTGTTTGGCTTCCACATTGGTTCTGCAAGGTGGTCTGGTAGTTGGGAGTTCCCTTGGCCCCATCTCCTTGCTCCTCCTTGCATCAAGTAGTATCAGAGTGTGATGAGATCTAAGTTCCTTCTTGAAACCCTAACCCTATTTGGTATTGTTGTGGGGTGGCATATTGCGATATGACCTACAATTGTAGAGGGATTCAAGATGGTTCGTGGGAGAGGAAATGCAAATCCAGGTTCGTGGGAGAGGGATTTAAGATGGTTCCTTTGAGCTTTAAAAAGTTTGAAATCCACACCTCAGTTTAATCCTCCTAAGTATAGTGGAAAATTGGATTCTGATGAATTGATTGACTAGATAACTGAGATGGAAAAGTATTTTGAATATGAAAATGTGGCAGAGGATAATAAGGTGAAGATTGCAAGCACAAAATTGAAAGGTCATGCATCCCTATGGTGGGAACATCTGCAATTGGATCAGAAGAAGAAGGGTAAAGAAAAAATCAAGGTATGGGACAAGATGGTAAACAAATTAAAAGGCAAGTTTCTACCTTGTGATTATCAGATTAACCTAATCCGGAGAATGCAAAGTTTGAAGCAGAAAGACAAATCAGTAAAATACTATACTGAAGAATTCTATGAATTGGACATCAGATCTGGACATGTGGAAGATGAAGTGGAAAGAGTAGCAAGATACCTAAATGGCTTGAGAAGTTCTATACAAGATGAGATCAGTTTGGTCAAGATGGAAAGCATTGAGGAGGCATACCAATTTTCCCTTAAAGCTGAAGAGAATTTGAATAGAAGATATGAACAAAGACAAAGAGGTAGAGGTGCTAGATTCCCTAGAGGAAGAGGTAGATATCATGGCAAGAATAGTAGATCTGAACCAGACAATTCAATTACAGACACATCTTAAGACAAAAGAAAAGACTGAATGGAAAGGTGGAAATTCATATTGAGGAAGAGGTAATTACTCCAGAGGTGGTTATAGTAGAAAAGGATTCCAAGTTACATGTTACAATTATGGTGAAGAAGGACATAAATCCTTTGAGTGTACACATGCAAGAAAGAAAGGCAGTAGTAGTAGAAATGCATTGGTGCAAGAGGAGTCACCAAATGAAGCTGAAAAGGAAGGAAATTTCATGATCCAAAGGATACTATGGAGTGAGAAGGATAAGCAAGATACTGTTAGGAAAAGTTTGTTCAAGACCAAATGTAGAGTTGCAGACAAAGTTTGGAAGCTGACTGTTGATAGCGGAAGCTCAGAGAATCTGGCATCTGAGGAAATGGTTACAAAGTTATAGCTAGAGAGGATGAAACATCCAAAACCCTATCAGATCTCATGGATCAAGGATGATCATACATTAATGGTGGGTGAACAATGTTTTGTGAATCTAAAAATTGGAAATTATTATGATAAGGTGTGATATTATGCCTATGGATTGTTGTCATATTTTGTTGGGTAGACCTTGGAAATATGATAGACATGCTATACATGATGGAAGATTGAATAGATACTCTATTTGGGTTGATGGTAAGAAGCAAGTTTTGTTACCTTTGATTCAAGAATTTGTTGGTGAGATATGTACATTTGTGAAAGTTTGTTTGATGGAAGGTAGACAGTTTGTTAAGGATTTGAAAATAAATGATGTACGTTATACTTTGATTCCTAACAAATTGAGTAAGAATGTAGAAGATGAAATTCATGCAGAAGTAGAGAAGTTACTCACTGAGTACAAGGAGATAATTTTAGATAATGTACCTGATGGTTTGCCACCAATGAGAGATATCAGTCATTCTCTCGATCTGATTCCTGGAGCTAGTTTTTCGAACAAAGCACCACATCAATTAACACTTACCAAGAATGAAGATCTTAACCAACATGTTCATGAATTATTGAACAAAGACTTGATCTGAGAAAGTTTGAGTCCATGTGCAGTACCTGATGTGTTGGCACCTAAGAAGAATGGAGAATGGAGAATGTGCACTGATTCCAGAGAAATCAATAAGATCATAGTAAAGTATAGGTTTCCTATACTGAGAATGGATGACATAATGGATTGTTTGAGTGGAGCAAGATATTTTACCAAAATTGATTTGAAAAGTGGATATCATCAGATCATAATCAAAGAAGGAGATGAATGGAAGACTGATTTCAAGACAAAGAAAGGTTTGTATGAGTGGTTGGTTATGCTCTTTGGTTTAACTAATTCACCAAGTACATTTATGAGATTAATGAATGAAATTATGAATAAATTCTTGAATAAGTGTGTGATTATATATTTGGATGATATTTTGATATTCAGTAAGACTAGAGAAGAGCATTTGATGCATATAAGGCAAGTGTTGCAGAGATTGAAAGAAGAAAAGTTGCTGATAAATCTGAAGAAGTGTTCCTTCATGAAAGAAGAGCTTGTGTATTTGGGATTTGTGATTTCAGCTGATGGTTTGAAGATGGATCTTGAGAAGGTTGAGGCTATACTGAGTTGGCCTACACCTAAAAATGTCACTGAGGTAAGATCATTCCATGGATTGGCAAGTTTTTATAGGAAATTTATCATAAATTTCAGTTCTATTTGTAATGCTATGATTGAGACAATGAGATGAGACAAAAGAGAATTCAAATGGACACATGGAGCTGGTAAGTGTTTTGAAGCTTTGAAGCTGAAGGTTGTTGAATTACCCATGTTAGCCTCACCTAATTTCAATAAGGTATTTCAAGTTGAATGTGATGCAAGTGGAGGTGCAATTGCAGTTGCGTTGACTCAAGAAGGTAAACCTGTTGCTTTCTTTAGTGAAAAGTTGAATGATGTAAAAAGGAAAATTTTTGTATATGACTAGGAGTTTTATGCTATTGTGCAAGCTATGAAGAAGTGGAGACATTATTTGATGCCAAATGAATTTGTGTTGTATACTGATCGTAAGGCTTTAAAATAGTTGGGTAGTCAAAATAAGTTGAATTAGAGACATGAAATGGGTAGAATATTTGCAAAGCTTTACATTTGTGATTAAGCATAAGAGTGCAGTTTCTAATAGAGTTGTTGATGCATTAAGTAGAAGAAGATCTTTGTTGACTAAAGTGAGAGTTGAAGTTCTTGGTTTTGATGACATGAAGAATTTGTATGAAAGTGATCCTGATTTTTTAGAGCAGTGGAGAGTGTGAAGAGAACCTAATTCAAACCAATCAAGTAAGTATGAAGACTATTTCATTTAGGAAGATATATTGTTCAAAGGCATTCAATTGTGTATACCGAGAGGATCAATGAGAACTAATTTGATAAAAGAGAAACATAGTAGTGGATTGGATGAACACTTTGGTATTGGTAAAAAAATTGAGTTTGCTAAAGGAGAGGTATTTTTGGCCTCAGTTGTATAACGATGATAAAAAATTTGTAAGAAGTTGTGGAGTTTGTCAAGTTGCAAAAGGAGTAAGTCAGAATACAGGTTTGTATACACCGATTACTATTCCTTAGAAACCTTGGAGTGATATCAACATGGATTTTGTTATTGGCTTACCTATGAAAACAAAAGGTATTGATTCTATATTTGTTGTTGTGGACAGATTTTCTAAGATGACACATTTCATACCATGTAAGAAAACATCAAATGTAGTACATATAGCAGATCTTTTCTTTAAAGAGATTGTCAGATTACATGGATTACCAAGGAATATCATCTCTGATCGAGATAGTAAGTTTGTTAGCTATTTTTGGAGAACACTTTGGGAGAAGTTGGATACTAAGTTGAAGTTTAGTTCTACATTTCATCCACAGACTGATGGACAAACAAAGATTGTAAACTAAAGTTTGCGTAATTTATTGAGATGCCTAGTTGGAGACACACCAAGTAATTGGGATTTGATGTTGGTACAAGCAGAATTTGCATACAATAGTTTAGTGAATAGAAGTACTAGAAAGACACCTTTTGAGATTATTCATGGCACTCAACCGAGAGGTATATCAGGTTTGAGAGACATTGTTGGAGAAGAGAAAAGAAGTACTGAAGCAGAAGAATTTGCAAAATTTATGAAGACATTGCATGGAGATGTAAAACAGAAGCTAGAGAAAAGTAATTGGAAATACAAAAATAATGCAGACAAATCAAGAAGACATAAAACATTTGAAGTTGGTGATGTTTTAATGGTTCATTTGAAGAAAGATAGATTTCCTATTGGAACATATGATAAACTAAAGATGAAGAAATTTGGTCCTTGCAAAATACTAAGAATATTTGACAATGCATGTGCCTATAAAGTTGAATTACTTGATGACATGGATATATCACCTATATTCAATATTTCAGAATTGTATGAATATCATGAACCTGATGAAGAAGTGACAATATCAAGTGATTATCCTAAGAAGTAGATAGAGGAAGTTGAAAAGATTTTGAAACAAAGAGTTGGCAGAAGCACAAGAGGAAAGGAATACATGGAATATATGGTAAAGTGGAAGAACAGACCGATTGAGGACTCATCTTGGGTTTCTCAATCTAAGTTTGATTCATTTTAGGTTGGACCTGATACATGATTTGGGGAATCATTTCTTGTAACCCCAGGTGTCTGATGCAGGAGCATCTTGGGTCATTGGCAATCCTGCACAACCAAAAATATGTTTGTTTTTGTTTAGAAGCTATTTGGGAAATACTGTACTACTTGGGCTCTATTGCTTGGTAAAGCTTGTTTGTTGCTCAGGTTTTGTTTCTCGAGCATGCTTATTCCTGTCACTCGGTAATGCATAGTCCTGCTGCTCAGGTCCTATTGCTTGGGCATGCCTGTTTATTTTCTGACGCTTAGGTTTTGTTCCCTACTACTTGGTCATTCTTGTCTCTATTTCTTGGGTTGGTCTTATGTTGCTTGGTTATGCTCTTATCAACGGTTACTGATTTTCGGTGATTTTCTACCCAAGATGCTTATTTTGAGAGTTGGATCTTTAGCTGACTTCTTCATTTAATTTCCATTACTGAATTAATTTGGGATTTCTCATTGGGATATGTGTGGATCTAAATCTAGGTCTCTCTTATGTATTTGAGCATCGATCTCTTTGGTGGACTCTTGTATATATTCATTTGTATGTTCTTAATTTAGGTATCAATCTTAGAGCAAGAAAGCAAATGTTTAGATATTGATATTGAAGGTCTATGATCTTTGTTCTATGAAGATATTATTGTAATTTATTGAATATATGGTGAAACTAGGAAGGCCTTATAGCTCGACATGTAATGATTTTGATCAAGTTAATATAAGGGATCTTTGTTGTTTCTTCTTGTATAGTCAGAAAATGGAAGCACTTCCATTGTAGACATGTTTATCCTTTCGAGTAAGTGGTTTGGGGTCATGAAAAGTGACTTGAATGGGTTCCTGATCTTGACATGGCTTCTCCCCTATTATGTCCCTCTTTCCACTCCTGATTAGCCTGATTTCTACATTCTGAACTATAGACTGGTGATTCTGGGCTTCAGGGTCAGGGTTAAACTTTCAGGTCTATGTCAACCTCGACCCTAACCTAGGTCAGGGTTGACCTCAACCTTGAACTAGGTCAAGGTTGAGCTCAACCTTGACCCAGGGTTCAGATCCTGGGGTCTTACAATTTTTGGAGGTCGGCCTTTGCAAAAAGTTTTTCCCGCTTCCGGGTCGGCTGTTTTGGGTTTCGAAGCATTGATTCCTAAATTATATTTAATATAGGTCCTCTCCTAGGGGTAAAGGATTTAATGGGAATTTAATCCTCCTATGTAGGCCTCCTTAGAATATTGTACCCTAATTTCATATAAAAGGGAAGCTTTCTCTCTCATTTTCTCTAAGTCTAAGAGGTCTAACTATCATCAAGCAAATGAAGTCTTCTAATCAAACATTCCTAATTGAGATCAAGAATTATCAAGTGAAGTTCAAAAAAAAAATCAAGCAATATTTCAAGGAAGCATTCATTCATTGAAGTATCCATTTCATGAAGGAGATCCATTGGAGGCCATTGAAGGATTGAAGCTGCATAGTGCCCTTTTGGTGATCTCTCCATCCACCTTCTTCCAAATTCAAGAACCCATTCAAGACTTGGTGTTGGAGATCTACAAGAAAGATATTGGAGACATCCTACCTTTCTACATTCCACATTTTGAAGCATACTTGTGGATTCAAGGATTCGAATCCGCCACAAGGACTCTTTCAAGCAAGGTGAATTTATGCATTTACTTTGTCCATTTTTGTAATTTCAATTACATATATTTGAGGTTAATTCCAAAAATAGGGTTTGACCAAGGAAAACCCCTCCCCCACAACAAATAATCCTATTTTTCTTGCAGGTACAGGTACATAACAGTTGATTTGAGACCAAATCTGGATACCCTTTTCGTCTTTCTTTCAGACGGCGTGAACAGATTTTCTGTCAGACCTATGCAGGTCAGGGTCGACATTATTGGGTTAGGGTTGACATTTTTGGGTCAAGGTCAACCTTTTTCATAATATGACATTGGAACGGAAAAATATTTATGGGTTTTGTTCATCTCTGCGTTCCAGTTTGAGATCAACTATCAGTTTTTCTAGAAACAGTCTACAAACCTCAGAAAATAGCATTGTTTGATCTGCAATATTTCAAGGTTAGTGCATTTCTCCTATCTCTTCAATTACTATAATACATCATTTATATACATATAATTAATAGAATTTAAGGTATCTCCTTTGTTATTCCCTTTCCAAATAGTTGATTCATTTGTGCATTTGCCCTTCCTTGGGGTGGATCAATTTGGATCTTCCATTTCTGCATTTGGGAACAAAAGAGGAACATCTTATTTTCTCCCTAATCACAATATACAATCAATCAATACACTTCAATTAAATTTAATACAATCTAGGTAGCTAAAAGGACAATTTGCACATTTCCTATTTCAAACACTACATTTCAAGATAATAAATAATCTATCAAACCCTTCATCCATAACACATTATACATTCTTAATAAACATATATGTATTTCAATCCTCCCTTTTACATTTTGGTGACATTCCCATATCATATGTTACATTTTGGTGAACCCGCGATAGACAACTCTTTCTTTTTGGTGTTAGATTTACATTGTTTATGCTAGATCTTACATGTTCTTTCAAACTGCATTTCAATTCAATAGATCAAAATTTTGTGTTAGTTCATTTGCATTGTATTGGTGTATGAGCTTTACCACATCTAGTCCTACTTATAGTATCCCAGTTAGAAGAATCCATAGACTTATGGGTTCCTTTGATCCTAAGTCTTCCTCTCCTTTCCATAGGATCCTGGATGACAATTTGATAACTCAAGATTCCAATCCTTCCATGGAGCATAACTCTTCTCACTCTTCTCATGATGAAGATGACGCTTTAAGAGTTCCTCCTGAACAAGTGCAAAATCTCTCAACCGAACTTGATAAAATGGGAAATTGGCTTATCCAAGAAAACCATAATCAAGATTCTATCCAAGCTATAGAGGGTCTTAAGAAAGTTCTCCATGATAATGATCAAGGTATTAACTTCTTGTGTATTATTACTCATCTTGTGAATTTGAATGTTAATCCTTTAATTCAAGAAGATCAAGAGTTAGGGGTCACACCTATTGTCACTAGTGTAGGACCTTCTTCTGTTCCTCTACCTAGCATTCCTACTTATACTCCTCCTTTGATAACAACTTCTCTCCCAAGCGCACCTATTCCTGTGAGT
>MU226930.1:735634-745706 GCA_018584345.1 Thuja plicata | reverse complement strand
ATCACCATGATCTCACAAATCAGATTATCCTTATGAGTCAAGAAGCAAACAGAATAAATGTGGAACTTATTGAGAGAATACAGATTATCGGTGAACTAAGAGAAGAAAATGAAAAGCTAAAGCATGAGGTTAGAATTAAGCAAAAACATAATGAGATCATCAGAAAGGCTGAAGAAAGCAATAAAAGAATGGATGACTTTCTTGAAGGACAATGAAGATTCAACAACAACAGCGGTAGAGGCTTTACTGAAAAAGGAGAATCATCAAATCCAAAGAATGTCTACAAAAATCCAAGACCAAGGAAGCAAACATACAAGCACTATGGAAAGTAAGGGCACACATCAAATACATGTAGAGGTAAAATGAAAGGTACTCCTAAATATACATCTTCATTCATAGGATTCTGTTATAAATGTAACAAGAAAGGACAAAAGACTTATGAATGCAAGAGCAAGATAGAAAAGCCAAAGAAGGAAACCTACATGGAAAAATACTGTCCTACATGCAAGATGAATGGGCACACATCTAAAGAATGATGGAAAAAGAAAAGGAAAGCATGGAAGCCAAAAGGTAAAGAAGTTCCTTATCATCCAAAGAGAATTGGTAATCAATATGTAAGGGATTACAACACTTGGAAAAACTGTATAGCATGTGGCAGATATGGTCACATTGCTGCAAACTGCATGAGAGCATGGACAAAAAGGTCTAGAGGTTGGTCAAACCTCAGAATGGCATGCTTAAACTATTATAAAGTTGGTCATCTCAAGAAATATTGCAAAGATAGATTGACAAAAATAAGCACATATCCCAATGGTAACACCATTGAAGATATCCAGAGGGCAAGAGACAAAATGTGGATAAAAGCTTCAAGCAATGATGAAGCTGGACCAAGAAATGCAAATGGTGACACCCCATCCAATGGATCTGGTGACACCGCCAACCCCACTTAAGTTGAACAAGTATGGAACTGCACTATACCAAGTTATATTTTGAATTAGTTCTATTATATAAATTGATAGATAGTCAAAATCTGCATGAATCAAAGATGCATACTACTTTACTTGTTACTACTCTAAGAAAGAAACACCGTCGGTAAACACTTACCTAAAATAATTGGTGAACACAAGAATGAGTTATTCACACTTACCAAAAATTGTCGGTCAACTAGTAAAAATGGTAAACTGCCAGTATAACCCGATGACTATTGGTAAGGAAGCCAAGTTGAGAAGTGGTCATAACAGAATACCGATATCTGTCAATAAAATAAAAAGGTTAATAGCTTACCAAAGCAACATGTATTTGCCGAAAATGATTTAAAATATCCTCCTGACGAAACTCATCTTCACGTCCCAATGAGTTGTTGAGCATTTATTGCAAAGACTTAGGTCAAAAAGTCTATAAATAGTCGACGAGACAACTTCATTTTTCACCTGTGAATTGAAGAGAAAGCAAAGCGACATCAAAGTGATTCAAGAATAGAAAGTAGAAGCATCTACAAATCGATTCAACATACAGAGAACAGATTCCTCATCACCATTACAAATCAAAGTAAGTACCAAAGACACCGAAAGATTTATGTTACTATTTTGTCAAGAAAAGCCCTAAATTCAAGAAAACCCTAAGTACTTGGAAAACAATGGCAACTACATCAAGAACTGCTAAGTTGAAGAAGTGGTGAAACTAATCAAGAACAACACATGTATAGAACCTAAATACAAAATCTATCTAGAGATTACATCGAAACCCGATGAAGCTGGTGCATTTTCAAAAATCCCGCCTAGGGTTTTGCTAATAGAAGATGTTAGGTCTTATATTCACTATAAGATCATAGAGATAGGTGATTTGGAAATGGATGAAGCTTATAAGAAGCTATGTGATTCTGAGGAAAATCTAAAAGAAGAACACAAACACTTGGAGGTTAAAGGGTTAACTAATGCCCTACATTTTCTGAGGGAATTCAAGACGAAATGGATTAAGATTGTCTTGAGCAGGATGCATGACAACAAACTATGGCTAGACCAACCCAAGCAAATAACAAAGGATGTTCTTCATGCTATCACTGGTTACTTGATAACCGACAAGCCTAGGGCACACAAACATCCATCCATGAAAGAAGTTACAAAACTCACCAATGCAGAAGGAGACAACAGAGGTCTCAAGGTAAACACAATCACCAATGAAGAGTTGAAATTTGGTGCATGTGTTATTGGTTACAAGATTTTTCAGGCTAGCAGAATGAACAACATTTCTGCTATAGCAGTAAGCACAGCATACAAGATTGTAACAAAGGGAATTCAAATGGATCTGTGTGAGATCCTACTAAAATAACTTGATGAAAATATGATCAAAATCAGGTCTTCAAAGAGCAACACATGTAAGTTTGGATAACTTATTATATGTATATTTTTCTATTTTCAAGAATACTTTCCTTTAGTAGGAAAAGTTGTATGGGACTCTATCAAACCGGTAACCCAACATATTAGTGAACTAATTAAGTCACTAGGAGACAACTTTGAGTCTGTAATGTCTGCATACTTCCTTGAATTCAAGGAAAAGATGATGGAAAGAACCAGGACACCTGAGCAACTAGTTGAAAAGCACAAAGATGAAATATGTTTCATGGCAGACACAGACTTCACACACATCAAACCGGTTGTACCAAGAACAACTTGGTTATCATCATTAGACTATGAGATCAATATTGATCTAGCTACAAGTGCAATTGCGGCACTACTCAATGAGCCCATTGATAAGAAACAACCAAGGTTTGGTACATATGAGGAGGCCAAATCTAAGATAAAACATGGCCTAGAAGTCAAGAAGACTATAAAAAAGAAAGATAAAATGGTTAAGAATCTCAAGAAGATTCTATTGGTTACTGAAGAGGAAGAGTAGGATCAACAGGAGGAAACTGATGAACAGGGAAACACTGGTAAAGAACTAGAAGAAAGGAAATCAGATATAGAGGCTACTAAATCTGATACACCTCCATCTCCACCTCCTGCAAAGAAGCAAAGAACAAGAAGTCAGACCACTGCAACCAATACAAAACCACTTAAGAAAGGTCAAGTAAGGAGCTATATAAGGAAGCAGCCAACAAAAAGAAAAAAACAACAACCTGCCAAACCCACACCACCAAAGAAGAGAAAAGGGTTTTTCAGGACATAGGCTGACTTGGATGACACCAAAGATGATGAACCAGATGTAGTAAAGAAGAACTTCAGGAACCAAATGGTAGATGAAGCTGCCAAATCAATTGCTACCCATGGCACAATGACTAATAAAAAGATCAGGCAGTGGGATACACTGAATCTAGAGGATCAAAATAAGATACATAAAGCAGTCATAAAGTCAATGATTAAAAACAAGTATGCCCCTGCTGAATTTGTGAATCAAATACCTGAAAATATAGGTAAAAGGATATACCAACAATGGTCATATGCCTTGAAAATAGAAAGAGAAGCAAGAGAAATAATTCTTGTGAGACTGATGCCACTTGAATCCAAGTTTGAAGAAATACAAGAAGTATTAAAGAAGCACTCAAGCAAATTTGTAGCCAAAATAAGGGCTTACAAAGTACTAGAGAGCAAGTTCATAGAATTGGATTCAATGACAAAGACCAAATGGAGACATCTCCTGGAATATCTACCGGTAGAGTCAACAAGTATTGAGAAGAAATTACTTCTCACAAACACACCTCACAGAGAGGAGGAAACAGATAATGCTAGTCCTCAGCATATTGCTCTGGAAAATCAAGAAAGTGATGATGAGCCTATCAACTTAGATACAAGTCTGGATGATAATATCATAGATATCACTCATTATGATTCTGACAATGATCCAAAGAAGAAAGATGATGTGATATGTATCACACTCAAGGATCAACAAAGCCATCAAGTCCTGAAGACATCAGATGACAAGATAGTTGACATTGTTGATGAGAAAATGCAGGACAAATCAATCTTGCATCCACTTGTGCAAGACCCTGCACAAAATATACAAAAGGATGAGGATGTCACTGCTGAAAAAGCACTAACCGACGAGTAGGACATCAATGTTGACAAAGCCCAAGTAGCAACTCAAAGTAACATGTCTGTCCTAATGAAGGAAATAAACATACTAGAGGGCAATGAAGGATCAAATGAAAAAGATACAAGCACACCCAAAGACAAGGGTGATGAAGAAGCCAAAGGGACAACAAATACTACTGCAGAGAAAGATGCAACCAATGATCAGAAGAATGCTTCTACTGATCAAAGTAAGGAAAACACTCAAAAGGAAACAGGGGACAAGCCTTCAGAGAAAGGTGAAGAAGAAAAGAAGGATGAGAATGAAAATAAAACCAAAGCACATTTTGCAGAGACACCCAAGGTTAATGAATAGACATATTCACATAACTGATAAGTGCCCACTGAGCAAAAAACACAAGATGCTTCATCAACAAAACCTTCCCCAAGAAATTCAGAGTGAACACATGAACTAGCTATGGTAGTTCATACATCTGCATCCCCTCAAATCTCAAAAAGGAAGAAAGGAAAGAATAAGAATCCAATAACTCTGGATGAAATCATTGAGATTCCAGTCTGTGATCCAAGAACATTGGATCCGATAGCACTAAAAAAATGTAAAGCTATGTGAGAGAAAGGTCATTCAAGACAAGCTAAAAAGAGCGGCAAAAGAGGCCAAGGTACTGGAAGTAGCAAGAAATATACTTCAAGAAATTGTACTAGACATAAACATTGATCAACAAAATCCAATCATTGATCAACTAGTCACTCACAGATGCAATAACATCTCAGAACATAGATGCTGAGAAAACAATGGAAGAGAGACTTGAAAAAAATTATGAATTCAAGCTCGCAGATAAGATAAACCAAGAAGTTGCACTGAAAAAGGTCAAGCTATCTGAATTGATAAATACAATTGATCCAATTTTATCAGAAGTTGTTACCTTAATCAAGAAATTGTACACTTTAGATCAACTCACTAAGGATTATACCAACAAGATAGAAAAAATAGATGTTGATCTTCAGTCCAGTACATAGAATCTAGCCACCACCAAAGAAGCACTTAAATTGCACAATCAACAGATCATACAGGCTAGGAAATAGAGACATGACATTCAGTTTACGGAGATGAAATACAAAGATGAGGTCAATGAGCTACAAGTTAAGCTCTTACTGACACTTACACTCTTGCAAAAAAAGATGACACAGGCAAGTACTCTAATTTCCACCCCTGAAATGTTTGTCCTAGACAACATTTATGATATGCACACCAAACTAGAGCTGCAACACATGGCCCAAGAATAGTTGAAAGAACATTGGGAGAAACTAATGGAAGATATCAAAGTTACCCATTCTAATGTCTTTGACACATTGTAAGTTACACATTTTTGTCACAATTTTGGCATATTGTAAGTTGTATGTTTTTGTCATCAGTACCAAAGAAAGGATGAATTTGATATGTACATCACCTCAGTTAAAGGAGGAAATCATATGTATAGTGAAAGAAAGGGGAAATAATGTACACTTAGAGAATAGATAGTATACATGTACATATACATACACTACTCCAATGCACACAGCAAGGGGGAGTCATATTATGACAAGGATATAAACATGGTGTAAATATTTCAGTATTATGCACATATCAGTTTTTGATACTAATGTCAAAGGGGGAGATTGAAGGAATTATATTTTTCCATTAGTATACTTAGAGAAAAACATGATCTGCACCATCGGTTTACCCTACACTGATAGACAGGGCACAGAACTATCCAATGCCAATGTTACTTGACAAACACTGACAAGTTTTACCCGATGACAAAAAGATAAACGATACCCGATGAGTAACAATAGTGCTACCCGACAGTACAACAAAGAGAGGTACCCGACATATACATGGAACCTGACGATTAGTTCAATCAAGGAACGTTGACAGACTGCAAGCTCAAACTGACAACCAAGAACTGACAGTCAGTTACATCCCGTAAAAAGTGGATCTGACTTTCCACGTCAGATAAATCACTAAAGTTGTATTTATAACTTCTTGATTTGCTTTTAAATCCATTATGTGCGGAGGAAGCAATGTAATATTTATTGTTTTAATTCATTTTACTATTTTAAAACATGCAAACTAAAGATCAATGTCAAGTTGTAAACCTTAGATCTGAGAGTTAACATTGTAAATCGTGAATTCAAGATAGGCCAAAATAATTGTATAAATAGGTGCTCAATCCATTGAGAATAGTTGTTGTTCAATGAGGATAGTAGCCACATAGAGCAACTAAAGACCAGACAGATAATTCATGCAGTAGAACACAAACAGATTCAAATCAATTTTCAAGAACAGAACAAAGGCTACCGACAAGCAGAGAAAAGGTATTCATCAATCACTTAAGGTGATATTATCATTGTAAAGGTTTTTAATGGATATGTAAATCAGAAATAGTAGATTGCATACAATCATATCAACATTTGTACTCATTCTAACAAGTGTAGTACACTAATGAAATCCTTTCAAGAAAGGTGGGCTTAACCGTCCTATTATAAATCTCATAACTAAGTGCACACTTCAAATAGTGTTGCTAAAGCTCTTAACATAGTAGATCTTAATAGGTCTCCACCTTAATACTCTTAACAGGGTAGATCATCAGAAGTGATCAAATTGTAAGCCTTAACCAGCTCCCTTCCATTATGCAGATAGTGAAGTTTTTTGGGTGCCATCCCCACCACAGTTTTTACTTCCTAACAGGAGTTTTCTATGATACCATATCTTATGTTATGTGTTTGTCAATTTCATGAATGTTTCTATGAATGATTGAAAACTATTAAAGATTGTGAATAAACAATATATGCATAAGAAAGAATAACAGTAATGGTTGGTAAATCAAAATTGAATGATCATTAATGATGAATTGAATAAAGTGTTAAAAGTTTTAGAGGTACTGATTCACCCCTCCCCTCTCAGTACTACTTCCCATTAAGTCCAACACTTTCTACAGGCATGAAAGGACTGTAATGTGATTGTGTGGCATCCCTTCTAGGCATACTTTCAATGAGCGACTCTTCTAGCATCACCTGGAAGCAACGAAAGGTTGTTCTTTCCTAAAGAAGATAACCAATCAGAAGTCAATATTTGACATTGAGTGGTTGTATTAGTTCATTAGCAAAAAAGATGAAGACAAATGTATCGATTTGAACAATTATGTTTATCTCTGATTAGTTAATATTGCCAAATTTTGAAACCCACAATCTAGCGGTTTGGCCACAAAACAAATATTCGAGATTGACTTCAACAACAATCTAAGTTGGGAAGGTAGAAAGAAGAGAACTTTGGGAGGATGGAAAATGTTTTATGCTCTTCAAAACAAATGAAAAGAGGTAGAGCTATGGGATTACAAAACTATCCAGACTCTTTTTGGACTTTTAGTGATTTTGGATGTGTTCTATGGTCGTGAATTATGAGCCAATAGTACTTGAGACTCAAAATGGAAACAAATTAAGAAAGTCCAAAACCGCTTGATCACAAGCAAGTTCAAAATTAAAAGTTTGGTTCCTTATGATACCATGTTGTGTGAAATAGGGGCAGCTCCTATTGAAAATATTGCTATGGTAGGTCATAATATATTTAAAAAGAATTGAGCAAATGGAAGTAGGTAGATGGATTAAGTTTGTTTTCAGTGACACCTTGTGCAAAAATAAAAAGACTTGGATGAAGCAAAACAACAAATGGATGAGTAAATGTAATATCTACTTAATGCACGCCCCATGAATAGAAAAAAGATAATAGCTTTTGTTATGAACAAGTTACAAAAGCGTACTTGGGGTAAAGCGCTACGGAGATAGAAAAATTATTATATTGAGTTCACTCCCACATATGATCATCATCAAAAAATGTATATAGAGTCTAATATTCCATGGATAGATATATAAGATTTGGCTAAAAATATCCCATGGGATAGTCAGCCTAGTCATATTAATTTTGCATTTCAATCCTTTTATTCAAGACGATGATGAATTCCCCCAGCTTTTGAATCGTTCCCTTGCTGAATAGACTATACCAAGAACCAGCTATCAAGATATCTACATATTTGTGCCTACTGTCCTAGAAGGCATCACACTCCTAAATGAAGTGTTTTTTTTATTCCACTACCCTAAAAGCACAAAAAGTACACTATTTATTTCCAAGCTTCTTTTGGCCTTTTGCCACTGCCCCGTCTCACAACAGAGTTGATTAAGGTTAGTTCTTAAAACTAATAAGTAGCCCAATCAAAAGATCCCAATTCTCATGTGGCTTTTAGGATGAATGATAATAACCAGAAGGGGACATCCATACGCCAATTCATTCAATATTATACTTTCTTTATGGTGTCATGCAAATCAAGTCTTTTAATGGTTGTTGCATCTCTAAAGATACATGCAATGTGGTCCTTTTCATTCTTACACAATCATCAAGAACAAGTGAGTAGTACTTTTGAGTCCACATGCATTGTAGGGGAAAGGACCCGGTACTTGAACAGGTTTGAATTGTTGTGAGGGTTGTTAGTATTTTTTAAACCAATGACAATACCAATATAACCTATTGATTGAACAACAAGATTCTAATTTTTATGTATTTTATTATTAATAATTATAATAGAATAAATTATTTAAATTTCATATAGCCTATATCATTGATTTAGTAAAATCAATACAAGTAATGGACAAACTACAATCATTGTGTGTCTATGGTCAAACAATATAAAATGTTATTTTTGAAAACTCAGATTACTCTACACACAATATAATGAAAAAGGTATAAATTATTATACTTGATATTGTATAATTTTGCAACAATGCAATCAACTCATTACTTGCTAAGCAAGTAATGACTAATGTACACATGCTCAACTTTCAAGTAATCTACACACCAATATAATGAAATAGGTATAAATTATTATACTTGAGTTTGTACAATTTTGCAGACAATGTAATCAACTTATTACTTTTTGAAACAATATACAATGTTATTTTTAAAAACTCAGATTACTCTACACACAATATAATGAAATAGGTATAAATTAATAGACTTGATATTGTACAATTTTGCAACAATGCAATCAAATCATTACTTGCTAACCAAGTAATGACTAATGTACACATGCTCAACTTTCAATCCCATCACAGATCTAAATAAAAATGATTTTTTTTAGTCACCCATCCAATCTGCTCAGTCACCCATCCAATCTGCTCAAACTGGAGAATTCAACCACCAGATTTTGAATATCCACATCATAAATATAAGCAGTTGTGAGACTCACCAATCCCTTCTAATCAAACAATAAATGCTAAACCATTCAAAATTTTCTCTTTCATTCCACTTCAACCAATAAAACTCTACATTGTGAAAACCACGGATCACAACAAATTGCAGAAATTCAAATTCAAATTGAAATATGGAGGGAAAAAAATTCTATTAATATAGCCTACGGTGGTAGAATTTGTTTACATTTTCATTTACATTCTGAAAGTATCAGAATTTATTATTCATAGAGTATCACAGCTCTTTGAATTAGAATATCACAGCTCTTTGCATAGGTTTGCATAGGTTCTTTGCATAGAATACCAGAGGAATCATCACATACTGATAGATTGAAAAGAATACCAAAAGGTCTTAGCTACTATTTTGTATCCAGGTAGTTTGTACAGAAAATCATATTTCTTATTCTTTCATATTTCTTATAGTTTTTGTTTTGTCCATATTTGTAATTCCTAGGCTTCCACATGTAGTTTTTGTTTTGTCCATATTTTTAATTCCTAGGCTTCCACATGGCCTCCATCAGCTCTCTATAGAAATAGAGTAGTATGGGATTTCATTTCAGCAGTGGGTATACAATTTCAGAGAGTTTGAAAGATTAAATTTTTAAGGAATACAAAAGTAGATTATAGAATGTGATTCAAGATGTTTATGACAAAATTTATATAATCTATCGTAGATAGTTGGAACAGATAATCTATTGTAGACTAGTTTTTGTTTTGTCCTAGTTTTATCTGTGTTTAATAGAATGTGATTCAAGATGTTTATGACA
>MU226930.1:645825-658078 GCA_018584345.1 Thuja plicata | reverse complement strand
GATTGGTCATTTCAGAGAGCATTCATGATCAAATAAAATGCAATGCCTTCTCTCGCGCTCGATCAACTTTCACCCACTCATTTTCTCCCACTCCTTTTCTCAACAAATGAAATAAAAATGATTTGGCTGTTTCAAAATAGTGAATCAATATCCTTGAGCACAAGCCCCAATAACATCAACTATTTTGATTTGTGGGTACCCTAATGTTGGCAAGAGTTCTTTTATTAATAATATTACTTTGAAAGCTTGAAGAAGCGATATATTTTGGCAAATGAAGAGTAGAAAGATGATGATATTCCTGAGATCATGGATGGACACAATGTTGCAGACAGAATGGAAGACATCTTTCTAGACTGGCCCTAGATCCTTCGACAATTGGGTGTAGGATCCAGACCCAGGCTAAAAAGATGTCTTCCTTTCTGTTGTGGAATTATCCCTTCTTTGGCCTGCACTCATTCCTCTTCTAAAAAATGGTTATCTAGAAACTTTGGATACTGTTTCTCATCCATGCACAAAATGTTCTAGTGATCGTATAAAATTAATTTAGGCCTCCAGTATTGATGAGATGTACAAGTGTAAAATGTTTTTGTGAGACTGGGATCAATTTGTGCAGTGTACATAAATGCAAGGCAGTGATTATTCTCGACGATCGACAAGTAGCTAGGACTAAAGATAACACAGCTCAAAGACCATCATAGGTTGTCTCTTTCTTTGGTCTATATTATTGATAAAATGTTTTACATTGCATTAGCTCATCAAATCCGGGGATTTGAAATAATTTAATAGAATATTTTCATGACAACGTATATTATTTAAGTTAACATTGCATGAATTTATCTACTTCGCACACTTGTATACTATGAAGATGGTGATAAAGAAGCATCTCCTACCATGGCCATGCTTCTTAATCGCTGTCCTCATAGTCTACAAGTGCACGAAGTAGATAAATTCATGCAACGTCAACTTAAATAATATACGTTGTCATGAAAATATTCTATTAAATTCTTTCAAATCCCCAAATTTAATGAGCTAATGAAAGGTAAAACATTATGTCAATAATATAGACCGAAGAAAGAGAGAACCTATGATGGTCTCTTGAGCTGTTTTATCTTTAATGTGCATATCTATCAATTTTTTGACATTTCATAATTAATTTTCGACAATAGTGCTATACCTTCGATAGATAAAATGTCAGAGAATCATAATTTATGACAATTCTTCCGACAGTAATGCTATATGTTCGACAGGGCAACCTGTCGAAGAAATGCTGCATGATTGTCGCTATTCTGATAGTTACAGTGTCGCAAATAGAATTTTTTTGACAGAAACTTTGACAGTAATGCTATATATCTGACAGGTATATCTATCAAAATTAGGTGGAAACTGTCGGTATGCCAACAGTTATAATGTCAGAAAGGATATGGTTTCGATAGTTATTTCTGACAGAGATTGTATATTTCTGATAGGTCGTGGTGTCGAAATGCTGATGGATGAACCACAGGAAATTCCATAACGAAGCTATTGTCATGTGCAAGTTTTCGACATGATGTGGTGTCTGTAAACTGACGAATGTGTCTTTTGTCACAATTTCCTACGCAAAAATGACGACGGACTAATGTGTCGAAATACCGACAAATGAGTGTTGGAAATCTGACAAATGGCTGTCAGAATTTGACCTCAAATGTACTAGTGATTCTTAGAGCTCAGAGTTTGGGACCTCTCATAAAAGGCATATATCTTCAAAACAAGGAGAGTCTTATCAATGCCCAGTTTTCAGATGACACAACTTTATTCTTAGAGTTAACAGAAGAGAATTTTGACATTGCAATAGACAGACTTGAGTTCTTCTGCAAGGTATCAGGATCCAAAGTTTCTCCACACAAATCTACTGTATTGGGATGGTCAAATGACCCCCCCTGCTGGTTAACAAACAAAGGATGGCAATGGGCTGGGCCTCAAAATATAGTTAGATATCTTGGTATCCCCTTTTCAATACAACCTAATATCAACTGCATGTGGGAATGGATATATGAAAAAATTAAGAAGCATATTAAATGGCAGTCACAATCACTCTCTATTGTTGGTAGGATCCAAATTGTGAAAAAGTCCTCTCTGCACATCATATATATTATGCATCAACTTGGATGTTTGCCAACTCCCAGGTTAATATGCTTGAGAGAACCCTCAGAGATTTCTTGTGGTTAGATGGCCGAGGTAACAGGAAGAGGCATTGTGTGAGATGGGACTGGTGTTGCCAAGATAGGAATAATGGTGGATTGGGGCTAAAAGATATTAAAACACATGGCACAACTTTGGTAGCTAAATGGATCATTAAATCTCTATGGGGCAGCGAACCATAGAAAATCCTTATCAGAAACAACATAGAAAAATCTATCATTAGAAAAGGTAAACATTGGAAGAAGGTACCAATTTATGATATTATGATGGGTGATTGTAAACTCAAAATTTTTGGATCAAAATTTTTTCACTCCTTTTGGAAAGCATGGATTCAGGTGTAGGAATACATTCCAGATAGGAATGCTATTGGTGGTCCTCCATATTATATTGTTAGGGATCGTTCTATTTGGTGGGGGGTGTATCTTAATGATAAACCTATAGCTCTCACTCAGAGCTTCTTTGCAAGAAATTGGAATGAAAAAGGGATATCACTTTTACAGGATATTTTGAAGGATGAGCACCTAGGGTCATGGGAGTATATCAATAATAAATTTACTATCCCTCAATTCCAAAAAAAGACTTATACTCTAATTTTTAAAGCAGTAAACAATACAGGGAAGAGGAACATTACTAATTCAGATTTATTTTTAAGAAAATGTAAATGGAGAGATGGTAACACACTGAATTCAACATCCACTAAACAATTGTATCATCTTATTAAAAAGGACTCCTCCATCAGTGTACGGGTGACCCAGTGTTGGGGAACTGTCAACCCCTTTTTTGATTGGTTTTTTTTCTTTGATTACTTTTGGAAGGGTAAAACAGAACCTAAAAAGAATTGTTTTAGATGGCTTTTGCTATTAAAGAAACTTGTTGTGGGTCATGTCTTGTCTTCCATTGGTATTACCCCTATTATGTGTAGTATTTGCAACTCTGTGTAGTCTTTTGAACACCTTTTTTTTAATGCTTATATGATCGCAAAGTCTGGGCTATTTTCTTGGGATCTCCTTGCTTGTGGAACTGCAAACCTGGTATCTCATGGAGTGAA
This sequence comes from Thuja plicata, assembly GCA_018584345.1. Classification (NCBI taxonomy): domain Eukaryota; kingdom Viridiplantae; phylum Streptophyta; class Pinopsida; order Cupressales; family Cupressaceae; genus Thuja; species Thuja plicata. Next base: position 654,852 of record MU226930.1, on the reverse strand, counting down.
ATTCTTGCCGGATATGTGGAAATTTTTGATTCAAAGCTCAATTCTTTTTGGTTTACTCTTACTAATGAAGTTTTGTGGACTCTTTGGAAGGACAGAAACAAAGAGATATTTTAACAAGATAAAAGGAAACTTACTGAGTTTAATTTTAAACTCACTCATTTTAATATCATGTCACAAGTCTCCTTGGTTCTCAACATCCCAAAGGGTATCATGATCTTGATACAGGAAGGCAACTTGTTGATACACAAAGATGAAGTACAGGCTGCTAGTTATGTTGTAGATAACCAAAGCTTCCTAGCCCCAACAAAAGTTGATGAACTAAACACTATGCTGAGTAGCACCCGAATAGGCACACCAGACCAAGGGAATGACACCATTTTGCAAAATGATCAAAATTAAGAAAGCTTAGCTGGAACACAAGAATATCTACAAGACAACTCATGGGTCCCAAGGGACAATGACACCTAGAATGTTGGGTGGGATTAGTAGCATTATCAGAACTTTAATATTTTGTAATATGATGTAATGACTTTGAAAGAAGATAATCCATACTCTGAATAGGATAGTATATAGATAGACTCATAAGGTCACTCCCCCAATTTTTTAAGTGTATATTTTATGGGGGTTGTGCTTTACAGATACTTGATCCAAAATGTTAATTGTATGTTATTACTGAACTATCTTAATAGAAAAAAATATCAAAACAATTGGCAAAGAGGAATGCAAAGCATTCTTGTACAATTTTTACTCTATTTTCTAACAAATTGGTATACCAAAAATTATACATTAATTGTTGAGAAAGTCATACTAGACAACACCTGAGATATAACATCTTTGACATCCACTACATAATTTTCCAACTGCAAGCATGAGTACATCAATGCACCAAGATATAGAGAAAAATGCCAAGACATAGTCTGTCAGATTGTTCTTTTGAATAGTCATTCTTATTAAATTACACAAGAAAGAAATTAAAAAAACTCCAAATCTCTAAACAAGACCTAAAATATCCAAAAAATAACTCATACAATCAACTCCAACTTACTCCAATTATTTATGTCATTATACCCATATATAACTAATACTATTCATTTCATAATACTACAGACTTAAAGTGAAGATAAAATCCATTGCGACTAAACTACTCTAGAATACTATTGAACACAACTCAATATACCTTGAACATACATGTTGTCACAAAAGTTTTCACTCTTACTTAGGTGAGCATGAATGACGTGACAACCATGTGAAACATGGAAGCAACATCCCAAGTGTGGTACTTGAAATGTGAGGTTGAGTCTCTAGAGAAGGTCGACTTCCTTACAATCAGGATGCACCTAAAACTACGATTTTGAGGGAAAAGAGAGAAGGATATGCAGAAAGGGAAATAGAGTGATACACCAAGACTGAAAATTTGATCTTCTTCTACCTATGATTGCCCTCAGACCTCAATAAAGATCACAAAACCATACTACTCCTTGTATTTGATCAACTCCTGGAACAATCTAAAAGTTAGGACTTAAATAGACCCTGTAAGGAACCTAAAGATTCACAAGCATAATCAATCAATAAAATCAACATAATCATATAACATGGAAGATAATTAAATGCATCCAATTAAAAAGGAATATTACACAAGATATTTGGATTTAAAATAGGTAATACTAATATGTTAAAGCAAGGCAAGGATAGTTACAATTACATAAAAGAATTCAATAAAATAAGAGAGATAGAGAGAGAGAGAGAGAGAGAGAGAGAGAGAGGTTTCCTTTATAGATCAGGCAAAATCTAATTACATATGAAGTTCAAACCCTAACTATGGTTGAGTCTACAAAAATATGACCAGGAGAGAATATCATAGACAAATATGATCTTAATACATGTTGAAATGATAGAGAACAACCAAAATTGAATGCTCTGCCCTTATAAAATATCCACTACATCAAAGAAAGCACCCTCTATAACTAGAAGCAATAACTATGGCCCCAAAAGTCTTCATATCCTTGTGACAATGCCGTTGATATTTGGATAATGGCATAGAATCAGTGCTCAAATGACATGCATAAGAAAACTACTATGAGAGTTGATATGCTTTGAAAAAGTAGCTAAGAATTCAATATACCCTCCTCTGCATTTATTACAAAACCCTAACTGTTAAAAACCTTTGTCAGTGAATGAACATGGCTGCCTTTGGCCCAAAATGCATCTTTTTCCTCTATAAACCCCTTCACAATCAATGTGATAGATTAAACAATTGTTCCATACCTCCATCGCACTGTTGAAAATTTTCATCGATGAAACAAGCATAAGTTATATTGAAAATGACCTTATCGATGAGAGTGGGCACTTCGATGAAACAAGCATAAGTTATACTGAAAATGACCTTCTCGATGAGAGTGGGCACTTTGATGAAGGACAAAGACACTTCATATATATCCTGTTAGAATAACTAAGAGGGGGGGTGAATCAGTGGCCTACAAAATATTCCAATAAATCAACCCAAAAAATTAGTACCACAATTTTAAGCCTCTAGTTATCTTCAGTCCTACAAGATGAATGCCTTCAAACAATCTTAACAAATAACTAATGCTCAGAGTTCACTATTAAACCTTATTCTTAATGTTTACCAAATAGCAGTCTTTCATTTACCAAAAAATAGTAAATTGCTTAGTGTATACCGATAAATCTAGATTAGTTATGTGTAATGAAAAACACTAAAGTAATGACTCATAAACACATTGACACATGGATTTTTAATGTGGAAATCCTATTAAGGGAAAAACCACTTGGGACCGGTAACCCAAAATTTTCACTCTTCTGAAGTGAGCTCGGTGAAGAGACAACCCTGTTAAAGGTTACAAACACACTGTTAGGTGTGACCTTGTTACAGGATTTAAATAGAATAGTTTATCACTTGATATCGAGCATCTCTATGCTACCTTCTATGACCAAACCCTGGTTTGTCAAATGGTATCTGGCATCTCATGCTATATTCATGATCAAACTTTTTGATACTCCTTGGGATGTATCTCAATATAGAAAGGATTGTTAAGTCCTGCTTGGTTAAGAGACTTTCTGAATCAATGGTTAAATTGAAATAGTAAATGATTTGTTCACACATACAACTTAGACTTGCAGATTTTTAGATCTATTGTAAGCTCATAATACCTTTTTGATCAATGTATCTTTTCAATACCCTTGCTCCACTTCTTTCTGCCCAGTGATGTTGTGCTTCTCTATTGCTCGGTGTCCACAGAAATCTTTAGCTCTTTCCTTAGCTTGATTGATCAAGACTATGTGAAGTTGTTCTTCATTATTTTCTCTCCAACATCCTTTTTCTCTATTCACTCCCCTAATTCAGAATGAGTTATATTGTCTCTTTATAGACATGATATCACCATTTCTCACTTCTTAATTTTCTTGTTCTTGGCATGATCCACAATCTTATCCAATCTTGCTTTAAAGATTTACTTTAGTTTGGATAAAACAACTTTAAATCTTTTACTTATCTTTGGTTTTAACTTTTTGAAGAAAACAATGTTAACAACCAGTTAACTCTATCTTTAGCTCTTGCCATCTAAGTATTTTGTCATTTCTAAAATTTAGTTCCTTTTGGTGTTTTAACTCTTGTTAGCTTCAGTCAACACTTCAGTTATCCTCGGGCATCTCTGTCAGGGTTGTCTGTCCGTCGGGCATCACTGTGAAGTTCTACTCATCAGTAATGTTTGTAATTCTGCTCATCGGTAATGCTTGTTAGGTTTGTTTCTCGGGAAACACTGTGAATTTTACTTTCAGGTTTCTTTATCCATCGGGGTGCATTGCCCATCGGTGTTTGTAGTCACTTAATGAATGCTGATCTTTTATGCATTACTAAAAGCTTAATATTTATGTTTCTGATTCTCTAAAGTCTTTGACACTTTGTATATAACCAATCAGATCATGTCAAGTTGACATCAATGACAATACAATCCATTAACTGATTTAATGTCTTGCATTATCTTTTTGTATTTCAGTGATCAACTTAACATCTTTAAACATTCAATTAGTTATGGTTCATCAATCTCTCCCTTTGGCATTTATGGCAACACACTATATTATTTCTAATACAATAGGAAATATATCAAGTTTGTATTTCATCAATACCTCTTATATCTTTTGTTCTATAACCAATACAAATGTCTGGCTTTTGGTAAGCTCATATAGCTTAGATTTGTTTCTTGCAGAGTGTCTTCTTCAATCTTTAATCCCTTTACTGGATAGATGTATCAACTTCTGTCTTTGTTCCTAATATGTGCTCTCCCTTGACTATTCCTCTCCTTGATCATCTCTTTTTCTTTTGATATCAATCTCTCCCTTAGTATGTATTCTCTCCCTCATGTTACTTCTCTCCCTTTGATGTATTTTTAATATGTAATCTCTCCCTTTGGATAATGATTAACTCTTCCTTTGAATTCTTAGGAACTTCTCTCCATGGATAATGATATAATCTCTCCCTTTGCCAATAATGCCAAATAATTCTTCCATCCCTTTTTATAATATACTCCTTGAATTTCCCTATCCATCAACAATACAATGACTCTAGTGTTCAGTGTAGGTATGTACCTTGCTGTGTATAGATGTATCTTTGCAGTCCATTTTTCTATGCTTGCATCAATATGAATGATCTTCTGATTGTGTGTAGGCTGATGTAGCCTCCTAGTCAGCTTATTGATCAATAGACAAGGGTTGGACCCCTAGTCTCTGTCTTAGGTACTCAAATGTATCTTTTGGCAATGGCTTGTTAAATATGTCAGCTAATTATTCCTTTGATTGAACATATTCCAGTATCACCTCTTTTTCTTGTACTTGTTCTCTTAAATAGTGATACTTGATAGCAATATGCTTAGTCTTAGCATGTATGACTAGATTCTTTGATATGTTTATTGCACTGGTATTATCACAATAGATAATCACTGGTTCAAGAATCTTCATATTCATACCTTCCAGTAACTATTTAATCCATGCAATATTGGAGCAATTTGCAGCAACAACCACATATTCTGCTTATGTAGTAGACTGTGAGATGCATCATTGCTTCTTGTTGATCTATTTTTCCAGCTCAAATAGCATCTGTATAGACTTGAAGCTCAAATTTTCCTTCTCTTTTATACCATAAGACATAGTCCTTGGTGTTCTTTAGATATCTCATAATTCTCTTGACAGTAGTCATGTGTGATTCTTTGGGATTAGCAGAGAATCTTGCAACTATTCCAACTGCATGTGCTATATCTGGTCTGGTATGAACAACATACATTAGTTTTCCAATCATAGATCTATATAGAGTCTGATTTACCTCTTTTGATTTGTCTTATTTTTTTAGCTTACATCTGGATGCCATAGGTGTTCCAACTGGCTTGGAATCTTCTATCTTGAATATCTTTAGCACTTCCTTGATGTATTTGGACTGAGTGATATATATGGCTACATCTTGTTGAAGAATCTGTAGACAAAGAAAGAATTTGATCTCCCCAAACATAGACATTTCAAACTCTTTGCTCATTTCATTAGCAAAGGATTTACATAACATTTCATTAAACCCAAAAATTATAACATCAACAAATATTTCAGCAATCAAAATATTACCATTGGTATCTTCTTTTAAGTACACATTAGTATTTTTATTTGTTCTTACAAATTCAATGCTTATGAGATAGGAGTGAAGTATTTCATACCAGGATCTAGTTGCTTGTTTCAATCCATACAAGGCTTTATGTAGTCTACATACCATGTTTCTCTTGTCTGGATCAACAAAAGCTTCTGTTCATTCAATGTATACCTCTTCTTCCAGTATTCCATTTAGGAATGCAAATTTGACATCCATCTAGTATACCTTGAATCCTTTGAATGTAGCATAAGCAAGTAAGATTTTAAATCCCTCTAGTCTAGAAACAAGTGCAAAGTTTTCACCATAATCAATACCTTCTTCTTGTGCATACCCCTTGCATACTAATCTTTCTTTGTTTCTTGTGAATTCTCCATTCTCGTTCAGTTTGTTTTTGAATATCCATTTGGTATCGATGACATTCTTGTCATCTGGTCTTGGTACTAATGTCCATGTACTGTTCTTCTCAATCTGTTCTATTTCTTCATTCATATCACTATTTGATTCCTCATTTTCAAGTGCAGTATTAACATATTTAGGCTCAAAATCACAAATTAAACATCTAGTGTTTAGTGACTTACTTCTTGTTCTCATTATAGCCTTCTTGTCTCATATGATTTGATTATGTGAATGATGTCTTCTGAAATACTTGGCAATTTTTGGTTCATCTCTTTGTCCATCATTTTGATTATTATCTTGACCTTAGTTCTAATCTCCATTGCTCGGAACATCATCTTGAGTATTTTCCTAATTTTTGGTAATTGTAACATGATGCTCAGGTGTAATGTTCTATTTCTCAGGAGTGATACACTGTTTCTCAGGTAGAGTGTTAGGTTCTTCAGTGCAAACAAACCTATTGTAGTCTTCTTGTCCTTTTATGCTTTCCTTATCATTCTTCTCTGAAAATTCATCTATTCTTACATTTGCACTTTCAATGATCTTGTTAGAGGACTTGTTAAGACATTTACAAGCCTTGATTTTGGTGGAATACCCTATAAAGATACCTTCATCACTTTTGGAGTCAAGATTTCCATTTATTTCATCTTTCAAAAATTGGGTTTGTAACCATACCAAAGCTCATAGGGTGTCTTCTTTGTGTCCTTCTTCAATTGTACTATGTTCAATGTGTAGACAACAGTACTGACAGCTTCCCTCCAAAAAGTTTGAGTGATGCTTTTATCAATCATTAGTGTTCTTGCACAATCAACAATTGATTTGTTTCTCCTTTCAACAATTCCATTTTCCTGTGGTGTTCTTGGTGCAGAAACCTGTCTTTTAATTCCATGCTCATTACAATAGTTAGTGAATTCATCTAAAATAAATTCCCCTCCTCTATCTGATCTTAAGCATTTCAATTCCTTACCACTTTGTTTTTCTACCACAACCTTATACCATTTAAACATCTTGAATGCTTATGATTTATCTTTTAAGAACATAACTATCGTCATTCTAGAATAATCATATACAAAGAGAATGAAATACCTATCTCCATAGTATCTCTTTGTCCTCATGGGTCCATATAAATTAGTATGGACTAATTCTAGAATTGCATTAGATGTATGGGCTTTACTCTTGAAACTATACTTTTTCATATTACCTTTTTGACAATTCTTGCACATGATATGCTCGGGCTTTGACATGCTTGGTAAGCCTCTTACTCTTCTTTTATTTCTTATCTTTATCATGTTGTCAAAATTCACATGGCACAATCTCTTAGGCCACAACCATATGTCTTCATTTCTAGCCATCAAATAAATGGTGTTAATGTCATCAAGATAGAAAAGGTTACCTTTTGTTTGTTCACCAGTTTTGATCAACCTTCCTGATTCATTAAAGATCTTTGCCTTCTTATTCTCAAATGCTACTCGGTGACCTGTGTTATTCAGTTGTGAAACACTCAATAGATTATAATTAAGCCCTTTTACCCAATAATCATTTTCACATTTGATCAGGTTGTTCAACATTATGATTCCTTTACCTTCAACTGGACAAGGTGTGTCATTACCCATTCTTATTGACCCACCATTATAGTATTCAAAAGTTTCAAACTTTTGTTTATCACCGGTCATGTGGTGAGTGCAGCCAGTATTTATAATCTAGACCATTCTATAGGTGCACTTTCAATACACCATTTTTAAAATTTTAAAGTCGCCTCCCATGAAAAGAAATTCCCCTAATGTGTTCCAAGATTTCACTAACAATATTTCTATGAAGGTTGAATTGTTTCAAAGTTTAAAACATGCAGATGTGGAAGCAGACTGGTGAAAATCTGACCAAGTTTTAAAGAAGCAAAAATTTTATCTTCTGCTATGCTTTTCGTAGTCAAAGTTCAACTTTCCGCAATGGAGAAGCTCTTTTCCAATTTTCCGCCAGGAGAAGCTCTTTTCCAATTTTCCGCAATGGAGAAGCTCTTTTCCAATTTTCCACAATGGAGAAGCTCTTTTCCAATTTTCTGCCAGGAGAAGCTCTTTTCCAAATTTCTGTCGGAGAAGCTCTTTTCCAATTTTCCGCAATGGAGAAGCTCTTTTCCAATTTTCCGCAATGGAGAAGCTCTTTTCCAATTTTCCGCCAGGAGAAGCTCTTTTCCAATTTTCCGCCGGAGAAGCTCTTTTCCAATTTTCTGCAATGGAGAAGGTCTTTTCCAATTTTCTGCCAGGAGAAGCACTTTTCCAATTTTCCGCAATGGAGAAGATCTTTTCCAATTTTCCGCTAGGAGAAGCTCTTTTCCAATTTTCCGCTGGAGAAGCTCTTTTCCAATTTTCCGCCGGGAGAAGCTCCTTTCCAATTTTTTGTCGGAGAAGCACTTTTCCAATTTTCCATAATAGAGAAGTGAGATGGTCATTTTCCACTGAGAGAAGCTCTTTTCCAATTTTACACAATGGAGAAGTGAGATGGTAAGAAATGCGTAGTGGAAAATCCATTTTCCGCTATGCTCTTCGTAGTACAGATTTATGAAAAACTCAGTCTCAGTACGGGGTTTATATCTTCCAAACTAACCGTTGGATCTTGCTAAGATTTAAGTATGTTGGTGGTAGACTAATTTTGGCCATCCTCACTAGAGTGATTGTAGAGTTTGTATCTGGTTCAAAAGTTATTCATCTCTGTGTAAGAGTCTCTCTAGAATAGCAAGAATGACAAATTGAATTATGTTTTGAACTCAGTCTTAGTGCGGGGGCTCTATCTTCCAAACTAACCGTTGGATCTTGCTAAGATTAAAGTATGTTGGTAGTAGACTAATTTCGGCCATCCTCACCAGAGTGATTGAAGAGTTTGTATCTGGTTCAAAAGTTATTCATCTCTGTGTAAGAGTCTCTCCAGAATAACAAGAATGTCAAATTGAATTATGTTTTGAAGGAACCAGTATTGTGTGTCTAAAGAAAGATAGT
>MU226930.1:623682-640514 GCA_018584345.1 Thuja plicata | reverse complement strand
CATAAGTAGCATTCATATTGCATTACCAATGCCGGGGAGTCATAGGAAATGTGAATTCTTGGGGTTGGCTAGGTTTAGGGTTGAATTCACTGCCTGAGTTAGTTCAGTCTGGGGCTGACTTGGTTTTCCTCTTCCGTTCTTAGGTTAAGAACGTACCCAGTTAGCTTAGGAATAAACCAAATTCATTGAACATCATTCATAAGGGAGCTGTACCTTTCAATTCAGAGGAAATCTATCAATCTAGTGATAGATTATCCAACTGTTGGTATCGAATTGTTTCTCACAGATTTGGGCATTTGAGAGTTAAATCAAAAAGAACAATCTGTTTACCAACACATTCTTACTAACCTTAGATATGAGTGCAATCTCTACATACCTTTCTTCTTCTTCTTCATCTGAATCATCCTTCATGGCTATAAATACCATCTCAATGTCTTCATCAGATTTGGTGTCAATATCATCAGCTTTGTTCTCAGCTAGGTAACAAGCTTTCTTTCCTTTGTCCTTGTAGTCTTAGGTATCTCTTCTGTCAGATTGTTGGTTGCTTTGGTAATCTATGTTATCACCTCTATCAAACTTCTTTTCATGTTCTGTCATTACTTCTGTCATCTTTTCTTATGTTAGGACATCTTGCAGCAAAGTGTCCAACCTCTTTACAATTAAAAAATACATGTGGGAATTTACCTTTGTATCTACCTTTGCCTCTTTGCAATCTTCTTTCCATTAGCGCTTCAATCTCATCAAGTCCTTGTTGATCACTATCACTTTCACTATCATTTTTAATAGTGTGTCTATGACTTGACTTACTTATTTTCAAAGAAGATTTGAATGCAAATTCTATAGATGGTAAGAAATTGTTATCAAAGTTATTCATCTCAAATGAAACCAGTCTACTAATCAGACTACCTAGAGTAACATTATTTTTTGTAACTACTCTCATTTCTGGTATAGCAGATACTCTAATAGCATATACATGCAATAAGGTTCTTAGGACTTTACTTACCACTGTCTCTTCTTCAAGTACACCTCCAACTCCTCAGATAGCATTGACTACCTCTTTGATTCTGCAGCTATACTGAGTGATATTTTCTCCTTATTTCATCCTTAGGTCATTAAACCTCCCTCTTAGGCTTTCTGACTTGGCTCTTAGTACATTAGCATCTCCTCCATGTACTAGCTTCAATTTATCCCACATTTTCTTTGAAGAGGTGCAGGTTTTGACATCTTCAAACTCAACATCGGAGAGTGAGGAAGCAAACTCTATCATCATGCAATTATGCTCATGCTTTTATCTCAATTACTAAAGTGTGTAAGGTCCTATAGGCAACACATATTCAGTATCTAGGTGTTGAGTAACATCATTACCAATACCTGATAGGTGGAGTATTATTCTACTTTGCCATGATGCAAAGTTGTCTTTGTTCAACTTGGGCACATCTCCTTTGTTCATCTTGTGATCTTTTGCTTGAGCTGTTAAAATCCATTTCTAGGAACACAAGCTCTGATACCAATTATTATAATAACTGAGAGGGGGGGGGGGGGGGGGGGGNGGGTGAATCAGTGGCCTAAAAAATATTCAAATAAATCAACCCAAAAACTTAGTACCATAATTTTAAGCCTCTACTTATCTTCATTCCTACAAGATGAATGCCTTCAAACAATCTTAACAAATAACTACTGCTCGGAGTTCATTGTTAAACCTTATTCTTACTATTTGTTGATTATCAGTCTTTCATTTACCAAAAAATAGTAAATTTCTTAGTGTATACCGATCAATCTAGATTAGTTATGTGTAATGCAAAACACTAAAGCAATGACTCATAAACATATTGACACTTGGATTTTTAACGTGGAAACCTTGTTAAGGGAAAAACCACTTGGGACTGGTAACCCAAAATTTTCACTCTTCTGAAGTGAGCTCAGTGAAGAGCCAGCCCTATTAAAGGTTGCAAACACTTTGTTAGGTGTGGCCTTGTTAGAGGATTTAAATATAATAGTTTTTCACTTGATATCGGGCATCTCTATGATACCTTCTATGACCAAACCCTAGTTTGTCAAATGGCATCTGGCATCTCATGCTATCTTCATGATCAAAATTTTTGATACTCCTTGGGATGTATCTCAATATAGAAAGGATTGTTAAGTCCTGTTCGGTTAAGAGACTTTATGAATCAATGGTTAAAATGAAACAGTAAATGATTTTTTCACACATACAACTTAGACTTATAGATTTTCAAATCTATTGTAATCTCATAATACCTTTCTGATCAATGTATCTTTTCAATACCTTTGCTCCACTTCTTTCTGCTTGGTGATGTTGTGCTTCTCTATTTCTCAGTGTTCGCAAAAATCTTTAGCTCTTTCCTCAGCTTGATTGATCAGGATTGTATGAAGTTGTTCTTCATCAGTTTCTCTCCAATATCCTTTTTCTCTATTCACTCCCCTAATTCATAATGAATTAGATTGGCTCTTTATAGACACGATATCACCATTTCTCACTTCTTGAATTTCTTGTTCTTAGTGTGATCCGCAATCTTAGCCAATCTTTCTTTAAAGCTTTACTTTAGTTTTATCCCGTAGATTTATCCATGACAACTAGATAAAACAACTTTTACTTATCTCTATTTTTAACTTGTTGAAGAAAACAATGTTAACAATAAGTTAACTCTATCTTTAGCTCTTGCTAGCTAAGTATTTTGTCATTTATGAACTTCAGTTCCTTTTGGTGTTTTAACTCTTGTTATCTTCGGTCAACACTTTAGTTCTCCTTGTGCATCTCCATCGATATTATCTATCCATCGGGGTTGTCTGTCTGTCAGGGTTGTCTGTCTGTCTGGCATCACTGTGAAGTTCTACTCATCAGTAATGCTTGTGATTGTACTCATCGTTAATGCTTGTCAGGTTTCTTGCTTGGGAAACACTGTGACTTTTAATTTTGGGTTTCTTTATCCATTGGGGTGCACTGCCCCTCGGTGTTTGTAGTTACTTAATGAATGCTGATCTTTTATGCATTACTGAAAGCATAATATTTATCTTTCTGATTCTCTAAAGTATTTGACACTTTGTATATAATGAATAAGATCATATAAAGTTGACATCAATGAAAATACAATCCATTAACTGATTTAATGTCTTGCATTATCTTTCTACATTTCAGTGATCAACTTAACATCTTCAAACATTCAATTAGTTATGGTTCATCATCTCCAACTCCCACCAAAAAGATATGTCAATGAGATAGAAGAGAGCTACATTAAAAATGTCTTATCGATGTAGCTCATTACTTCAATGGGTTGCCAAAAACACTTCTTAGACTGTGTAGCTACAACAAAAATTACTCATCGATGAAGGTGAAGAGAAGCTACATTGAAATAAGTTTATTGATGAAGCACTAAAGCATTATAGAGACCACTCAGCTTCATCAATGAGCACCCTTCGATGAGACAAAAAATTATCTCATCAAAATCCATTGTTGTCTCTTTGAAGTTTCATCCTTCCCGTCGGGCTTTGACAACACTTCCAAAACCAAATGTAGGGTCTGCTAAGAGTTATCAAACCATAGAGAATTTTTTATGGTTCCCAAACTTCACCCACTTTATCGATGATGAAATAAGAAAGATGTCAATGCCTTGGTTCCAATTAGGTTGTCACGATTCAACAAGAGTTATATAACCTAGCAAGAATTCTACCAATTTTCAATCTTGAGCTTATTTTCTTCTTTTTCTTCCTTCCAAAATAGTGTGTTGGGAGTGAAGTGAGGTTTTGGAACACATATTGAAACTCGATGCTTATTTAGGAACTAGTGTCGAATGCTGATAAAATATGACATTTGAAATGATTAAGTATTAATTCTAACTTTACATTTACTCCAATATATAAATTCAAACATGGTGAACTAAGTGGGGGATATTAAAGATAAATTAATCTCATGATGTATCTCTCGCATTGAATATCTATGATACGCTAGTGTTGGAAAAATAACCAACATTTTTGGTGACTCAAAGGCAATGCATGCCTGCTAAGCATATAAATATATGGCTTGGAAATGGAGTCACTCTGAAGGAACAAGGGAAAAGAGATATCTTTTGATACAAACTTATCAATATCCTCTCAGCAACTTCTTGCAGCTGAACAAAAATATAAAATTTTTATCATTTCCTGGAGAAATAGTTATGCACGAGACTTTTTGAAAGCATGAAATATATCCTACTATATGAAAAATCTTATCTTTATTTAGTAGAAAAGATTAAGATGAATCCCATTGACTAGGATTGGAATAAATTCACCATTTGGCCCAAATAGTTGAAAAGCATTGATCTCCTTGTAGCTAGTAATAATATATGGACAACTCCAAATAGTATCAAATTTAGAATGCTCACCTAGATTTCTAAATTCCACTTGAGGAAAAGATCACCCTCTTAAAAAAAATCTAATATTATCCTTATTTTCAAAACTTCTTTTGACCTATTGTTGGTGTATCTCAATTGTATGCATAGCTTGTTGTCTTATTTCTTCTAATTCCTTTACTTTAGCCAATATAACTATCATATCATCATCCTTAACTAGATCCAATTGATGAGATAATTCAAGAGAGAGAAAATCAAGTGATAAGGGAAGCTTTGCTTTTCTTCCATATAGTAGCGTGAAGGGTGAGTTATCAATGGCTCTCTTGGGTGTAATTCTGTCAGCCCATAAGGATGTCCTTAATTTAATATGCAAATACCTGTGATTATCTTTAATTTTCCTCATGATTATCCTTATGAGGTTATTTTTGGAAGACTCAGCTAGACCATTCCATTAAGGATAATAATTTGAAGATTTCTTCAAATATATTCCATGTTCAACTACCCAAGAGCTGATATTAGTTCCAACAAAAGACTTAACATTATATGATATGATGGTTGAAGGAGCACCAAATCTAGTTACAATATCATCAATGAATTCAACCACTAAAGCATTTGTGATATCCTTCAAGGCTACTACCTATGTCCATCTTGTGAAATAATTTGTGTTTGTCAAGATCCATTTGTGGCCAAAACTAGAGAGTGAGTTTATTGGACCAATAAAGACCAAACCACTGCTAGAATGAATTTAGAATAACTGAGAGGGCGGGTGAATCAATTATCCTTAGGTCTAGATGTACCAATATAAAATTTATACCACTTTGAACAACTCAGATATGATCAACAACAATAGCATAAATCAACAACATACATATGCAGTTTTACTGTTCAAATGTAATCAGCTTGTAGAAACTTAACAGTAAAACACAACATAAACATTCACACAAGTTGACACCAGTATTTAATGTGGAAACCCAATTTGGGAAAAACCACCAATAACATGCTATCAATTTTTCACTCTTCTAAAGTGAACTCTATTAGGAGCCAACCCTGTGAAAGGTTACAAAACACATTTCTAAATGTGACCTGGTTAAAGGATTTAATCACCCTGTCAGGAGTGGCCTTTTTAGAGGACTTAGAACATTCCACCTGAATCTCACCTTGCTCAAAGGATTTATACAATGACTGTTAGGTCAATCTGGTTAAAGGATTTTAACTGATACAATGGTTAGAAAGTAATCAGTAGCTGTGATATGATACATACAACTTACTTTGCAAATCCAGATCCAATTCATCTCTAATGCTAATTCACTGAGTGGCCTCCATTCTCTTTTCAGTCTCTATATTTGCTTGGAAATTTGTCAAGCAATCACTCTCACAACTCTCTACTTCTCTGCTCAGCCTTCTCTGCTAGATCATGCCAATCAGTCAATTAACTATGCAATCCTCTTGCATACCCTTCTCCCACTTCATGAATAACCCCTTGAGGTTATCTTATACCTCTTCATCTAGGTAAAATAAATCTTTTCCGCTTAATCAAGATCGTAGATCTTAGGTTAGGTAAGATCCAACAGATCTTTCCATCTTTACTTTTAATTTATTTATCCAAAGTAATCACTAATTAAATCTTTGATCCATGCATTAATTATGGTTACTTGTGCATTTAAATAGTGTGGACCAATCATGATTATCCTCAATTAACTTTACATATCCCAATAAAATCAACTATGTTGGCCAGAGATCTCAAATCTTAACAATTACCAAAATACTGTTGCTCGCCCAACACTGTGTTCTTCCGCTTGGTCATCACTAGTTTCCTCAACAATTTACTGGCGCTCGGTCATCACAAACTTCGCTCGGCATAAACTATTCTTAGTAAATTATCATTAAAAGATAAACAACACATTACTTTTCCAATGTGCCAACTGATCAAGTACCCTTGTGATTTCCCATAACTCAACCATTTCACTTGGTCTTCTTGTTATACTTGCCTTCAAATCTTCTTCATTAATCAATAGATATGGTACCCAAATAGATAGCAATAGTCTCACTAGTTAAGGTTTGACATCAATTACAAAACAACAATTGTTTCCATTGTAGCTTTCCAACAATCTCCCTCTTTGGCATTGATGGCAACACTAAACTTTCAAACAATAATTTTACAAACATAGTTACCATACAATCCAAAAGTCTGCCTATGTTCCTTGATATGAACAAATATTCATTAATGTCTTTAGCTTCATTCTGATTCTCATCTTGTAAAACATTTCTCCCTCTGTGTCTGTAATCACACTGAAATCTTTCTATCCTCTGTTCATCTGTAGACTCCCTCTTTCAGTAAACTCTCCCTTTATCTCCAAGTATAGTAAACTCTCCCTTTTTTAGTAAACTCTCCCTCTTTAACAACAATGCTAAAGATGTTGACATCTTCAACATACAGATTCTTCTATTCTAAACTCAGTATCATGTTGTTCCTGTCATCTTGCTTATGATTGATCCTCTTTTCTGTCCTTGTATGTTTTTCATAGCTTTAGGGAACATCCTAAAGTGTGACTTCTTGTGCATCAATGTGTCAAATATTCTGAATATAACATTTGATGCAACAGTACCATTCTGAACTAATTACCCTTAGTTAGGGGAATCACCCCTAATTTACCTCACAGATACTCATGAGCATCCTTGGGAGTGCCTTTGTAAATATGTTTGCTAACTGTTCCTTAGTATTCACATATTCTAGTCTCACTTCCTTCTTCTATACTAGCTCCCTCAAGTAATGATACTTGATAGCTATATGCTTTGTTTTAGAGTGCATCACAGGGTTCTTAGAAATATTAAGGGCACCCATGTTATCACAATATATAACAACTATTTCTGTGATTTCTTCTTTCTTTTAGTAGTATCTTCAACCACATAATATTAGAATAATTAACTGTTGCTGCCACATTATTGGCTTCAGCTATAGATTGTGAGGTGCAATTCTATTTCTTGCTTGTCCATGAAACCAATATTTTTCCTAAAATAAATGCTCCACCTGTGGTTCTTTTTCTATCATCCAAATTTCTAGCCCAATCATAATCAGTATAGACTCTAAGTTCAAAATTATCATTCTTTTTGTAATACAGATAATCATTTGTTCCTTTCAAATATCTCAGAATTCTTTTTACTGCCATCGTATGAGTTTCCTTGGGATTGGCAGAAAATCTTGCAACAATTCCAACAACCAGTGCAATATCTGGTCTATTGTGCACAACATATTGCAACTTTCCAATCATTGACCTGTAAAGGGTTTGATTCACTTCTTTTATATCATCATTTTTTATTAACTTCTGTCCAGTAGCCATGGGTGTACTCACTGGTTTTGAATCTTCCATTCCAAAAGTTTTTAGTATCTCCTTGACATATTTTGATTGAGTAATATAGATACCATTCTTCCCCTGATATATTTGTAAGCCAAAAAATGTTTTTATCTCACTAAACATAGACATCTCAAATTCATTTTGCATCTCTTTTGCAAATGCTTGGCATAACACATCTTTTCCACTAAAAATAATGTCATCAACAAAAATTTCAGCCAATAAAGTACCTTTGCTTTGCTCTGTCTTCAAATACAGATTGTTGTTGCCATTGGTTCTTGCAAATCTAGTCTTTATCAAATAATTGTGCAATCTCTCATACCATGCTCTTGGTGCTTGCTTCAGTCCATATAGTGCCTTGTGTAATCTGCAAACCATGTTCCTCTTGCTTGGGTCAACAAATCCATCACCTTGTTCAATGTATACTTCTTCTTCTAATATCCCATTTAGAAATGTCAACTTTACATCCATTTGATAGAATTTAAAACCTTTGTAGGCTGTATATGCAAGTAAGGTTCTTACTCCTTCCAATCTTGCAACTAGGGTGAATGTTTCTCCATAATCAATTCTTTCCTCTTGTGCATAACTCTTGCATACCAGTCTAGCTTTGTTTCTTGTTACCTCTCCATGTTCATTCAGCTTATTTCTGAATACCCACTTAGTACCAATTACATTTTTTTCATTCGGCCTAGGTACAAGTGTCCAAGTCTTATTCTTCTCAATTTTTTTAATTTCTTCATTCATGGCTTGTATCCAATCTTCATTGTCTAAGGCATCTTTTACTGTTTTAGGCTCAAAATCACATAACAAGCATGTATCTTCTCTCAACTTGCTTATTGTCATAACTGCAGAATTCTTTGATCCTATGATATGATCAGGTTTATGGTGCCTCCTTACATAGTTTTCTAGAGTAGGTTCTTTTTTTGCTTTAGATTGATCATTCACGTTCAATTCAAGTTGATTATGTGACTCAACATCTCCATCAAATAGCTCAGAAATTACTTCCTGTTGCCCGATAGCTTCGTTTTGTGACTCGACAGGTGGTAGTTGTTGCTCGGCAACCTCATTCTCAGGTTCAGGTAATTCATCAAAATCTTCCTCATCCAGATAGACAAATGATTTGTAACTTTTAGGTTCCTGTGTGCTTTCAACTTCATTTCTTTATGCATATTTATCAATTCTAACATTTGCACTTTCCACAATTTTGTTAGTGTTAGAATTCAAACACTTGTATGCTTTACTTTTAGTTGAATAACCAAGGAGTATGCCTTCCTCACCTTTAGCATCAAGTTTTTCATTTCTGTTATCCTTTAGTATGAAACATTTGCTTCCAAAAACTTTGAAATATATTACATTAGGTGCATACCCATACCATAGCTCATAAGGTGTAGCATTAGTACCTTTCTTGACATGTACTATGTTAAGGGTATAGACTGTTGTACTTATAGCTTCTCTCCAATATTTCTGTGCAACATTTTTCTCCATAATTAGTGTTCTGGCACAATCCATGATAGATCTATTTCTTCTCTCAACAATACCATTCTATGGTGGTGTCCTAGGCACGAGCATCTGTCTTTTTATCCCTCGGTCATTGCAGAACCTGTTAAACTCATTAGAAATAAAATCACCTCCTCTGTCAGATCTTAAACATTTTAGGCTTTTACCTATCTCCTTTTAAACTTTTTCCAAGTACCACTTAAATAACTGGAATGCATCAGATTTTTCTTTAAGAAACATAACAACCATCATTATTGAGTAATCATCAACAAATAGAATAAAGTATCTATCTCCATAGTAACTTTTCTCACCAATAGGTCCACAAAGTTCAGTATGAACCAATTCTAGAATTTCCTCAGAAGTATGAGTCTTGCTTTTGAAACTAGATTTAGAAATTTTTCCTAATTGACATTGCTTACACATTGTATTTTCAGGTTTCTTTAACTTAGGCAGCCCTCTAACCTTTTTCAATTTGCTTATGCTTACCAAGTTATCAAAGTTTACATGACACAACCTTTTATGCCATAACCAAACATCATTATATTGTGAAAACAAGCATGTCTCATCAGCTAAGTCCAAATAGAATAAGATACCTTTTGTTTTTTCTGCACTTCCATCTAATTCTCTAGTGGCATCATAGATCATTGCTTTCTTGTGATGGAATTCAACTCTGCAACCAGAAGTATTGAACTATGCAACACTCAATAAATTATAGTTAAGATCATCAACCCAATATACATTGTCACATCTGATCTTGTTAGTCAAGTTAATTGATCCTTTCCCTTTGACAAGACATGGTACATCATTACCAAATTTAAGATAACCACCTTTACGCTGATCTAAGGTTTCAAATTTATCTTTATCACCAGTCATGTGATGTGAACAACCATTGTCAATAATCCAACAATCACCTTTAATCATATAAGAAATTAATGCAGTTTTCTCATCATCATCAGAATCATATTTCATAGCAACATACACAACTTCTATATCATTTTCATCAAAATTTTCAGATTCACTATCAAAATCTTCTTCAACTATATAACAAGAGTTCTTACCTTTATCTTTGTAATCTTTATACTTTCTGAAGTCTCGGTCATCTCTTTTGTCTTTATACTTACTGTCTCTTCTTTCATCTTTGTCATTCTTATTAGGACATCTTGCAGCAATATGACCAACTTTGTTACATTAAAAACAAATGATAGGAAGTTTACCTTTGAATTTTCCTTTTCCTCTAGATAGTCTTTTTTCCATGAGTGCCTCAAGTTCTTCCAAATCATCTTCTATAGTGTTGCTGTTACAGTTCACATATTTCTTTCCTTTCTTTGATTTTTTAAGGACCATCTGGGATTTGAATGCAGATTCAATAGCTTGTGGAGTGTAGTTAACAAAATTTGACATCTCAAATGCAGTAAGTCTGCCTACCAGACCTTCCAAAGTCAAATTATTATTAGGAGTACATATTAACTCTTGAATTGCAAAGAATACAATAGTGTATACATGAAGAAGTGTTCTTAGTACCTTTAACATAATGGTGTTATCATCAATGGTTCCCTTAGCTCCTCTAATAGCATTTACAACTTCCTTTATCCTACCATAATATTGAACTATATTTTCTCCTTCTTGCATTTTCATTTCATCAAACTTACCTCTTAAACTTTCAGATTTGGTTCTCAGTACATTTGTATCACCTCTTTATATGGTTTCTAGGGCATCCCACATCTATTTTACATTTGTACAATTCTTTATGTCTTGAAACTCATGATAGTTCAGAGATGATGCAATCTCCAACATTGCTTGATTGTGTTTCTACTTTTCTCTTAACTGTGTAGTTGTGGCAGGTGTAGTGGGGCTACATAATCATGTTCAATATAGTGCTTAACTTAATCATCAATACCAACCAGATGCAATTTCATCAAACTCTTCCATGCAGGGAAATTATCTTTGTTCAACTTTTGTACCTCCTTTTTATACATCTTGATCTTTTGCTTCAAGTACCTTCAAACTATTTTCAAGAGACCAAAGTTTTGATACCAATTGTTGGAATGAATTCATAATAATTGGGGGGGGGGGGGGGTGAATAGGTTATCCTCAGGTCTAGATGTACCAATATAAACTTTATAACACTTTGAACAACTCAAATCTTCTTGACAACAATAGCATAAATCAACAACATACATATGCAGTTTTACTGTTCAAATGTAATCAACTTGTAGGAACTTAACAGTAAAGCACAACATAAACATTCACACAAGTTGACACCAGTATTTAACATGGAAATCCAATTTGGAAAAAACCACCAATAACATGCTATCAAGTTTTCACTCTTACGAAGTGAGCTCTGTTAGGATCCAACCCTGTTAAAGGTTACAAAACACATTGCTAAATGTGACCTGGTTAAAGGATTTAATCACCCTATCAGGAGTGGCCTTGTTAGAGGACTTAGAACATTCCACCTGAATGTCACCTAGCTCAAAGGATTTATATAATGACTGTTAGGTCAACCCGCTTAAAGGATTTTGATTGATACAATGGTTAGAAAGTAATCAACAGGTGTGATTTGATACATACAACTTACTTTGTAAATCCAGATCTAATTAAGCTCTATTGCTAATTCACTGAGTGGCCTCCATTCTCTTTTCAATCTCTAGACTGCTTGGAAATCTATCAAGCAATCACTCTCACAACTCTCTGCTTCTCTGCTCATCCTTCTCTGCTAGATCATGCCAATCAATCAATTAACTATGCAATCCTCTTGCATACCCTTCTTCCACTTCATGAATAACCCCTTGAGGTTATCTTATACCTCTTCATCTTGGTAAAAAAAATCTTTGTCCCTTAATCAAGATCGTAGATCTTAGGTTAATTCAGATCCAACAGATCTTTCCATCTTTACATTTAATTTACTTCTCCAAAGCAATCACTATGTTCCTTGATATAAAAAAATCTTCATTAATGTCTTTAGCTTCATTCTAATTCTCATCTTGTAAAATATTTCTCCCTCTGTGTCTGTAATCAGACTAAAATCTTTCTATCCTCTGTTCATTCTTAGACTCCCTCTTTCAGTAAACTCTCCCTTTTTCAGTAAACTCTCCCTCTTTAACAACAATGCTAAAGACGTTGACATCTTCAACATACAAATTCTTCTATTCTAAACTTTGTATCATGTTGTTCCTGTCATCTTGCTTATGATTGATCCTCTTTTCTATCCTTGTATGTTTTTCATAGCTTTAGGAAACATCCTAAAGTGTGACTTCTTGTGCATCAATGTGTCAATATTCTGAATATAACATTTGATGCAACAGTACCATTTTGAACTAATTAGCCTTAGTTAGGGGAATCACCCCTAATTTACCTCGCAGATACTCATGAGCATCCTTGGGTAGTGCCTTTGTAAATATGTTTGCTAACTATTCCTTAGTATTCACATATTCCAGTCTCATTTCCTTCTTCTATACTAGCTCCCTCAAGTAATGATACTTGATAGCTATATGCTTTGTTTTAGAGTGCATCACAGGGTTCTTAGAATTATTAAGGGAACCCGTGTTATCACAATATATAACAATTGGTTCTATGATTTCTTCTTTCATACCTTTCAGTAGTATCTTCAACCACACAATATAAGAATAATTAACTGTTGCTGCCACATACTTGGCTTCAACTATAGATTGTGAGGTGCAATTCTATTTCTTGCTTGTCCATGAAACCAATATTTTTCCTAAAATAAATGCTCCACCTGTGGTTCTTTTTCTATCATCCGAATTTCCAGCCCAATCATAATTAGTATAGACTCTGAGTTCAAAATTATCATTCTTTTTATAATACAGATAATCATTTGTTCCTTTCAAATATCTCATAATTATTTTTACTACCATCGTATGAGTTTCCTTGGGATTGGCAGAAAATCTTGCAAAAATTCCAACAACCAGTGCAATATTAGGTCTATTATGCACAACATATTACATCTTTCCAATCATTGACCTATAAAGGGTTTGATTCACTTCTTTTGTATCATCATTTTTTATTAACTTCTATCCAGTAGCCATGGGTGTACTCACTGGTTTTGAATCTTCCATTCCAAAAATTTTTAGTATCTCCTTGACATATTTTGATTGAGTAATATAGATACCATTCTTCCCCTGATATATTTGTAAGCCAACAAATGTTTTTATCTCACTAAACATAGACATCTCAAATTCAGTTTGCATCTCTTTTGCAAATGCTTGGCATAACACATCTTTTCCACTAAATATAATGTCATCAACAAAAATTTCAGCCAATAAAGTACCTTTGCTTTGCTCTGTCTTCAAATATAGATTGTTGTTGCCATTGGTTCTTGAAAATCCAATCTTTATCAAATAATTGTGCAATCTCTCATACCATGCTCTTGGTGCTTGCTTCAGTCCATATAGTGCCTTGTGTAATCTGCAAACCATGTTCCTCTTGCTTGGGTCAACAAATCCATCACCTTGTTCAATGTATACTTCTTCTTTTAATATCCCATTTAGAAATGTTGACTTTATATCCATTTGATAGAATTTAAAACCTTTGTAGGCTGTATATGCAAGTAAGGTTCTTACTCCTTCCAATCTTGCAACTGGGGTGAATGTTTCTCCATAATCAATTCTTTCCTCTTGTGCATAACTCTTGCATACCAGTCTAGCTTTGTTTCTTGTTACCTCTCCATGTTCATTCAACTTATTTCTGAATGCCCACTTAGTACCAATAACATTTTTGTCATTTAGCCTAGGTACAAGTGTCCAAGTCTTATTCTTCTCAATCTGTTCAATTTCTTCATTCATGGCTTGTATCCAATCTTCATTGTCTAAGGCATCTTTTACTATTTTAGGCTCAAAATCACATAACAAGCATGTATCTTCTCTCAACTTGCTTATTGTCATAACTAAAAAATTCTTCGATCCTATGATTTGATCAAGTTTATGGTGCCTCCTTACATACTTTTCTAGAGTAGGTTCTTTTTTTTTCTTTAGATTGATCATTCACATTCAATTCAAGTTGATTATGTGACTCGACATCTCCATCAGATAGCTCAAAAATTACCTCCTATTGCCTAACAACTTCATTCTGTGACTCGACAGGTGCTAGTTGTTGCTCGGCAACCTGATTCTCAGGTTCAGGTAATTCATCAAAATGTTCCTCATCCAGAAAGACAAATGATTTGTAACTTTTAGGTTCTTGTGTGCTTTCAACTTCATTTCTTTATGCAATTTATCAATTCTAACATTTGCACTTTCCACAATTTTGTTAGTGTTAGAATTCAAACACTTGTATGCTTTACTTTTAGTTGAATAACCAAGGAATATGCCTTCCTCACCTTTAGCATCAAGTTTGTCATTTCTATTATCCTTTAGTATGAAACATTTTCTTCCAAAAACTTTGAAATATATTACATTAGGTGCATAACCATACCATAGCTCATAAGGTGTAGCATTAGTACCTTTCTTGACATGTACTATGTTAAGGGTATAGAATGTTGTACTTATAGCTTCTCTCCAATATTTTTGTGCAACATTTTTCTCCATCACAAGTGTTCTGGCATAATCCATGATAGATCTATTTCTTCTCTCAACAATACCATTCTGTGGTGGTGTCTTAGGTGCGAACATCTGTCTTTTTATCCCTCGGTCATTACAAAACCTGTTAAACTCATTAGAAATAAAATCACCTCCTCTGTTAGATCTTAAACATTTCAGGCTTTTACCTATCTCCTTTTAAACTTTTTCCAAGTACCACTTAAATAACTGGAATGCATCAGATTTTTCTTTAAGAAACATAATAGTCATCATTCTTGAGTAATCATCAACAAATAGAATGAAGTATCTATCTCCATAGTAACTTTTCTCACCAATAGGTCCACAAAGGTCAGTATGAACCAATTCTAGAATTTCCTCAGAAGTATGAGTCTTGCTTTTGAAACTAGATTTAGTTATTTTTCCTAATTGACATTGCTTACACATTGTATTTTCAGGTTTCTTTAACTTAGGTAGCCCTCTAACCTTTTTCAATTTGCTTATGCTTACCAAGTTATCAAAGTTTACATGACACAACCTTTTATGCCATAACCAAACATCATTATATTGTGCAAACAAGCATGTCTCATCAGCTAAGTCCAGATAGAACAAGATACCTTTTGTTTTTTCTGCACTTCCATCTAATTCTCTAGTGGCATCATAGATCTTTGCTTTCTTGTGATGGAATTCAACTATGTAACCAGAAGTATTCAACTATGCAACACTCAATAAATTATAGTTAAGATCATCAACCCAATATACATTGTCACATCTGATCTTGTCAGTCAAGTTAATTGATCCTTTCCCTTTAACAAGACATGGTACATCATTACCAAATTTAAGATAACCACCTTTACATTGATCTAAGGTTTCAAATTTATCTTTATCACCAGTCATGTGATGTGAACAACCACTGTTAATAATCCAATAATCACCTTTAATCATATAAGAAATTAATGCAATTTTCTCATCATCATCAGAATCATATTTCATAGCAACATACACAACTTCTATATCATTTTCATCAGAATTTTCAGATTCACTATCAGAAGCTTCTTCAACTATATAACAAGAGTTCTTACCTTTATCTTTGTAATCTTTATACTTTCTAAAGTCTCAGTCATCCTTTTTGTCTTTATACTTGCTGTCTCTTCTTTCATCTTTGTCATTCTTATTAGGACATCTGGTAGCAATATGACCAACTTTGTTACATGAAAAACAAATGATAGGAAGTTTACCTTTGAATTTTGCTTTTCCTCTAGATAATCTTTTTTCCATGAGTGCCTCAAGTTCTTCCAGATCATCATC
The DNA here is from genome assembly GCA_018584345.1 of Thuja plicata. Classification (NCBI taxonomy): domain Eukaryota; kingdom Viridiplantae; phylum Streptophyta; class Pinopsida; order Cupressales; family Cupressaceae; genus Thuja; species Thuja plicata. Next base: position 624,482 of record MU226930.1, on the reverse strand, counting down.
TATAGTGTCGCTGTTACTGTTCACATATTTTTTTCCTTTCTTTGATTTGTTAAGGACCATCTGGGATTTGAATGTAGATTCAATAGCTTGTGGAGTGTAGTTATCAAAATTTGACATCTCAAATGCAGTAAGTCTGCCTACCAGACCTTCCAAAGTCAAATTATTATTAGGAGTACATATTAACTCTTGAATTGCAAAGAATCTAATAGCATATACAGGAAGAAGTGTTCTTAGTACCTTTCACATAATGGTCTTATCATCAATGGTTCCCTTAGCTCCTATAATAGCATTTACAACTTCCTTTATCCTACCATAATATTGAACTATATTTTCTCCTTCTTGCATTTTCATTTCATCAAACTTACCTCTTAAACTTTTAGATTTTGCTCTCAGTACATTTGTATCACCTCTATAGATGGTTTCTAGGGCATCCCACATCTATTTTGCATTTGTACAGTTCTTTATGTCTTGAAACTCATGATAGTTCAGAGATGATGCAATCTCCAACATTGCTTGATTATGTTCCTACTTTTCTCTTAACTGTGTAGTTGTGGCATGTGTAGTGGGGCTACATAATCATGTTCAACATAGTGCTTAAGAGAATCACCAATACCAACCAGATGCAATTTCATCAAACTCTGCCATGCAGGGAAATTATCTTTGTTCAACTTTTGTACCTCCTTTTTATACATCTTGATCTTTTGCTTCAAGTACCTTCAAACTATTTTCAAGAGACCAAAGTTTTGATAGCAATTGTTGGAATGAATTCAGAATAACTGGGGGGGGGGGGGGGGGGGGAA
>MU226930.1:606552-623560 GCA_018584345.1 Thuja plicata | reverse complement strand
TGGAAACCCAATTTGGGAAAAACCACCAATAACATGCTATCAAGTTTTCACTCTTATGAAGTGAGCTCTGTTAGGATCCAACCCTGTTAAAGGTTACAAAACACATTGCTAAATGTGACCTGGTTAAAGGATTTAATCACCCTATTAGGAGTGGCCTTGTTATAGGACTTAGAACATTCCACCTAAATGTCACTTGGCTCAAAGGATTTAAATAATGACTGTTAGGTCAACCCGCTTAAAGGATTTTGACTGATACAATGGTTAGAAAGTAATCAACAGGTGTGATTTGATACATACAACTTACTTTGCAAATCTAGATCCAATTAAGCTCTAATGCTAATTCATTGAGTGGCCTCCATTCTCTTTTCAATCTCTAGATCTGCTTGGAAATCCGTCAAGCAATCACTCTCGCAACTCTCTGCTTCTCTTCTCATCCTTCTCTGCTAGATCATGCCAATCAATCAATTAACTATGCAATCCTCTTGCATACCCTTCTTCCACTTCATGAATAACCCCTTGAGGTTATCTTATACCTCTTCATCTAGGTGAAAAAAATCTTTGTCCCTTAATCAAGATCATAGATCTTAGGTTAGGTCAGATCCAACATATCTTTCCATCTTTACATTTAATTTACTTCTCCAAAGCAATCACTAATTAAATCTTTATTCATGCATTAATTATGGTTACCCGTGCATTTAAATAGTGTAGACCAATCGTTCTTATCCTCTATTAACTTTACATATCCCAATAAAATGAGCTACGTCAACCAGAGATCTCAAATCTCAATAATTACCAAAATACCGCTGCTCGACCAACACTGTGTTCTTCCGCTCGGTCATCACTAGTTTTCAAACTTCACTCGACATAAACTGTTCTTAGTAAACTATCATCAAAATATAAACAAAATATTACTTTTCCAATGTGCTAACTGATCAAGTACCCTTGTGATTTCCCATTACTCAACCATTTCACTTGGTCTTCTTGTTATACTTGCCTTCAAATCTTCTTCATCAATCAATAGATATGGTACCCAAATAGATAACAATAGTCTCACCAGTTAAGGTTTGACATCAATGAAAAAACAATAATTGTTTCCATTGTAGCTTTCCAACAAGCCCATTGTGTAAGGGGATGGTCTAATTGAATAGGATGAAGAGGAAGGAAAAACAACCTTTGTTTTCCTAAGAAGACACACTTCTTACACTCTCTCACCCATTATTGAAAATCTCTATATAAGGTCAACCAATATTAACTAGCTCTCATCATTTTTATAGTTGTGATCCTTGCTAAGAAGTGACCACCTGAGGGGCCATCATGAAACTCTTCTAACAACCTATCGATCTAATTGGTATTGATGCATCTTAGTAGGACTCCATTGGAATCCTTTCTAAATAGTATACAATCTACCAAGGCATGAGGAATGGACTATAATCTAAACTATCTTCTTCTAGATTTGTTTATGCCTTGTGGATATCCTCCTTCTACCAAGAAGGTAGTCATCTCATACAACAATCATTCTAATTTTCATTCTCATTTGGTTGGTCACCTTGAAATGAGAGTGAATCCTTTGAAGGTTTCTCAAAAGATGAGACCATTTTCTCACATAGGTATTTGACTCTTACAAGCTTTGTGATCTTGATTTTAATGTCATAATCCATGACTTTGGTGATCCATCTTGACCTCTTTGCACTAATGTCCTTATTTAAAAGGTAGTCTTTTACACTTTCATGTAGGACCAAGATTTGTATCTTGTTGTTAGATAGTAGATGCATGAACTTTTTCAGAGCTCTTATGATAGAAACAACTTAGCTTTCCACATATTTTTATCTACCTGCATATTCTTTAAGACCTTCACTAAATGAAGCAATGGAGTACTCCAAATTTTCTTTATTTAGTTGTGTCAAGACAACCTATATACTTGATTCTCCTCCAAAGTATAGAGGAAAAAATTCTTATTAAAATTAGGATTGACAATAGTACGAGCATATACAATTTCCATTTCAATCTCCTCAAAACTCATCTTTCCTTCTTTGGTCTATCTAAATACTATGTTCTTCTTTAGCATATTTTTAAGAGGTTTAACCATAGTAGAAAGTTTAGGAATTAACCTTCTTAGAAAATGGACCCTACCAAGGAAAATTTGTAGTCCTTTCTCGTGATTAGGAAGTAGAAGATACATAATAGAATATACTCTCTCTGGATCTACGGTTAATTCATCCCATAATATAATGTGCCCCAAAATCTTTCCTTGATTAGTAGCAAACACACATCTTATTGGATTCAAGGACACACCATACTATTTACATTTGATAAACACTTGCCTCAAATGATCAAAGTGACATGTTGCATACTTGGAGTAGACAATTATATCATCAAGATATATTAGCACAAACTTTGCTTATACACCTTTAAAGGCCATCTACATTGCCTTTTGGAATGTAGCACCTAAATTAGTTAGTCCAGGTGAAATTTTACAATAAGAATAGGTACCCCATTTAGTAGTGAATGTTATCTTATGTTGGTATGATTTTTGGACTAGGTTTTGGTTATAGCTCGAATAACCATCTATAAAAGAGAACCTCTCTGAACCACTAACCTTAGAAAATATATTCTCCATGGAAGGAAGAGGGTGGCGATCTTCAAGAGAAGTCTTAATTAGGTCTCTAAAGTCTAGACATATATGATTTACTCATTCTTCTTCCTCATAGGAACAAGATTATTTTCCCAAGAGGAGTGATTAATAGTAAAAATTATATTAACCTCTATTAGTTTGGATAGCTCTTTTCTCATTAAGGGTTCAATCTTAGGATTGATTGGTCTTTTTTTATCTAACAAACTTAGCATCAAAATTTAACTCTATGGTATGTTGGGACAAGCTTGGGTCATAACCCTTTACGTCTTCATACATCCAAGCAATAACATCATTGAATTCTTAAAATAAATTAATGAAAAAAAATTATTCAGTCTCAAAGCATACCTTTCCCAAGTTAAGATTCTTTCCATTAGCAATGGTGACAGGTCTATAGTCATCCTTGTTTGAAGCTAGGTTCAAACCTTTGTTTCTTGCTTAATCACCAAAGTTGATGATACCCTCCAAGGTGACTAAACCTTTAGGTAGCTTGTTGGAATTCAGTCTCCTGATCTCTATATTATCTTTGCAACTTAGATTGATTTTTAGGAGAACTCTGCTTCATGTTGTATAAAATTGACAATTTGCAAATCAAAATAAAAAACTTGCCCATTTGTGTAGTTATCTAGGACAACATACCTTACAACAAGTCTGATATATTGTTCCATCATGTTTGCAACATGCTTTGGTATATCATAATAAGCACCAACTATTGCAAGTTTATCAACATATTTGTTCTGATTTCTAGGAACACTTTGAATGTTGAAAGCTTGGAAGGCTTCAAGTATATTTCAAACTCTATGTTTGTATGATTTGAGAAGGTTTTTCTTTGTAAAATTATAATTTATAATATTATTAACAAATAATTCACTGTCCCCAAAGACTTGTAATGATTTTATACCTCTTCTTTGTGCAAGTTGGAGACCTTGAATCAAGGCTTCATACTTGGCTACATTGTTAGCGCAGCTAAAATGAAGTCGAAAAGAAAAGTAGTATTTCTCCAACCTTGGAGAAAAAAGTATTACACCAACAATGGAATCATTTTTATTTATTGAGCCATCAAAGGACATAGTAAAAAATCCATTAGTATCTTCATGTTCTTTTATGAGATTAGGGATAGGAGTATCCTCCTCATGTATACAATAGGTCCCAAGGCCCATCTATTATAATAGGTAGAAACCTAATCTCCCAAGAACACCTGCATGCATAACCCTGTCACATGGAAGAAGCAAAGAATAGAAAGCAAGAAAAATCTATGGAGGCCGAAATGCCAGAGGCATCATATGCACATCAAAAAGAACAATCTCTATTATGAACAATGTTACAATATGATAATCTGTTATGAAATACAAAGAGGTGAATCCTTAAAAAGGAATCACGAAACCCTAAAAAGGGAAACCCTAAGGTTGGCTTAAAAAACTAGAGTGAATAGGTGAGTTAGTAATTATATCAAAATGATTTAATTAATAACCCAAAAGAATATTACTCTAACACCCCCCCTTAAGATAAGCTTAGGGAGAAGCAAAACCTAGGAGACTACTGCAGAAAGCAGGAAAGAAGGGTCCCGGCAACAAAGGCCTGATCAGGTACCCAAGTACAAGAAATCTCTGTAAAGTGGGGAAATAGGGAAAACCCAGTGGGAAAAAATCTACCCCAAAAAGAGATGAACTAGATGAAGGAAACAAAGCCTCCAATCTAGGGAAAAGTCCCAAAGAAAGGAACAAGAAAGAGCATGTATAGCATCTTCGAAGCATGAAGCTGCAAACACTGTTATAAGTAACTACTGGAACCCCCACTGAAATAGTGCATGACCAGGTAGAGAAGACAAAGTCTAAAGAGCTGATCAATTGAAGAGGTGACCTCCAAAAGTAGGAAAGAATGAGTGTCTATATAGTAGATGATCCATCTCACTGAAATGCATAGGTTCCTAGCCACTGCATCTGCCTAGTACATAGGAACAAAAAATAAATACATAGATCACTCAACCGAACCAAGGAAGCAATAGAACCAATAGGTGAACCCCCCCATAATGCTAAACAAGGAGAGGGGTGACAGGAACACTGAAATGCAATGCCAAAAACAACTGCAAGAAGAAGAATCAGGAATACCAACAATGCAACAAAAGTACAAGCACAAGATAAAGGGTGATGTCATGGACACGCAACATGGGCTAATGTCATGGAAGGTACACTCACTTGACAAAGGTGGATGAGAACATAAGGAAAAACATCATAACCCCCCATGGCACTTTATAACTAAGTGTGAGTACAAACAAACACAAGGTTCACAAGATCCTAGATATGAAGAAGCAGACACTTTATCTTAGTGTGTTTATAGAAAAGAGAATTCTACAGAAGAGAAGCATACAATGCTCAGAAAGTCAGAAAGAAGAGTGAACCAGAAGAACAGAAGAAGAGATCCCAGGACCTGTAGAACCCAAGTAATCCACCAGAGTGAAAAAAGTGAAAAACTCATAGGAGAAAGAACCTAGAGAAGAATTTGGATAAAAGACCCCTACCACCAAAAAACTCACTGAACCAGCTTTCTGACGATATCTGGTTTGCCAAAAAAGGAATCCGGATGAGCAAGATAGGGCTCCCAAAAGGCAAAAAAAAACATCAGACTTTGACAAAAAAAATACTATCAAAATAGTATAACCTAAAACCCCAACCTCCATCATCAGAAAGAGCTCAAAAAGATCTTTCTAGCGATATAAAGAAGTCATAAAAAGACCTCTGTATGCTCCAGATAGAGCAAAAATAGCGTGGGAGGGTCAAAAAGGCTCTGAAAGAGAGTTTTAAGCCCCTGGGGCTGAAAAAAACCTAGCCCCTGGGTGCATGCGCATGCAGGGGATGGAGTGGAGCTCCTGGTCACCCATGTGACCACCACTAGAAGAAATAGGCTCAAGGGGCTAAAAGCCTGCTGGGTGGTGGTGGAGCTGGGCGGCAGTGCCATCTGCGCGGAGGAGGGCCGACGGAGCGGTGGAGCTTGCAGGGCTGGCGGGGGCCATGTGCTGGCCGAGCCATGGTAGTATGGTGGTGGCGTGATGCAATTAACATTGGACACATTTATAAATGCATAAAAACATTTAAAAAAATGATTTTTTTTGTTTTTTTCTTGGTTTCCATGCCCGTACGACATTGAAAACCATTTTTTTTTTGCCTCAGAGCCACGTTGTCCAAAATGGACAATTTTTATATGGATTCTAGGGTTTTTGGGTGCTTTAAGCTCAATGGAGATGTCTGTTTGAGCTCAAAGTGACCAGAAACAAAGCCCACCCCTAAATCCACATAAAAACTCTAAACAAAATAGAAAAACCTCCAGCTTCTGAAACACTTCAACAAAACATGAACAATGAGCAACAAGATGGCTCTGATACCATGTTAGAATAGGTAGAAACCTAATCTCCCAAGAACACCTGCATGCATAACCCTATCACATGGAAGAAGCAAAGAATAGAAAGCAAGAAAAATCTACGGAGGCCAAAATGCGAGAGACATCATGTGCACATCAAAAAGAACAATCTCTATTATGAACAATGTTACAATATGATAATTTGTTATGAAATACAAAGAGGTGAATCCTTAAAAAGGAATCATGAAACCCTAAAAAGGGAAACCCTAAGGTTGGCTTAAGCAACTAGAGTGAATAGGTGAGTTAGTAATTAGAAAAAACATTACACCAGTAATGGAACCATTTTTATTCATTGAGCCATCAAAGGACATAGTCAAAAATCCATTAGTATCTTCATGTTCTTTTATGAGATTAGGGACAGGAGTATCCTCCTCATGTATACAATAGGTCCCAAGGCCCATCTCTTGAACCGCTTGCATTGGACCAAATTAGAAAGCATTAGCACACTCATACAAGAGATAGTTAGGAACCTCTGTCAAGAGAGTAGAAGATTTGTGGATTATGCACTCTTCTTCTTCCTCATGGAGTGTGCAATTTATGTTTATATGGCTAGATGTATAGGGCTCTATGTGATCAATAAATAATGTATCTTCTCTTATGGAAGCCTTTGTTCCATATCTAGTCCTAAATAACATGTAAGACCAATCAAATACAATATATCCACCTATCTTGGTAGTGAAATCCCTAGAAAGGCAAAGGGAAAAGTGTGTAGGGAGATCGATAACTGACATGTCTTCTATGACAATGCAACCGAGGCATGCATGCAAGGCCAATTTTATATCTTTTAATACTCCTAATTTTTGGACATAAGTACCATCTAATTGAGTGACCCCTCTAGTCATAGAATCATATTTAATACCTAGAAGGTTGGCTACATTCTTAGGCATGACTGAGCTACTAGCTCTTGAATCTATCATATAATTATGAACTAGTTTATCTCCTATAATTAAAGAGATATAAAAGGGGGAAGGTTTATCTTCCTTATATTTTCATCCTTTCCAGGTTGCGCAAGACTTTTTGCATCATTTGATGTCCCATTCATTGTTGTTTGTCATTTTTTAGTAGTCATAGCCTTCAACCTTTCTTGTATAAATTCTAACTGAGGTGGAATTGAGATGGCATCCCACATAGTTATATGCACATTGGTCTTCTTCATCTGATCTACAATGTTGAGAGGGGTGTTTTTTGAATTTATAGGACTCATAGCAACAACAAGGTATGATTTTTTAATTTAGGCATCTTGAGGATCCTTTAGCTTCTTGTAATGAGGGTTGCTTTGATGTATATTCTAATTTTGTAGTGGGGAGCAACATCATATTCAATATTTGTTGATATAGTAGGTGTAGTTGCCTCCGAATTTGAAGCTTGATTGGATGGAGAAGGTGAAACACTCTCCACTTCTCTTCTCTCACTCCAAGTGTTTTGATCTATGCTATAATTTCTATCATGGTTAACACCACAACAATATCCTTCTTTCAAATTCATATTTATATAATCCCCTTGGTGTTGGGATTAAAATACAACATTGGACTAATTTGTATCATATTGGTGTCCTGATATTGTTGGTTCTTCTTGCACAGTCAAAGCTTGAGGTAACGTTTCTCTTTTTCAAACACAATGATCATAAGAAAGGTTGAAATTAGCATACCATTCTTGTCCTGGAGCAATATTGTTTTGTGTTTTGTGTTTGTATTTTTATTTTTATTTGTATTTGTATGTGTATTTGTAGGGGCAAAATTTTTCAAAAGCCTATTTTGGTTCCATGAACCTTGTCCTTGATTTGGTGGCCAATTGAATGAAGAATTTGAAGTGAGTCTGATAAGGCCTACTACCCTGAGCTTGTTTCCTCTCTAGAGTCACCACCTTGTTCCCAACATTTTTCAATTTGAGATTAAAATCATTTTTGATGGATTTTTTTCTCTTACATCATACTTTGCATCATGATTTTAATCTTCTATAACTCTGTAGGAGATGTAGAAGATGGTGGAGAAACAATAAGAGGATAAATTGTTGTTGTAGTAGTAATATGAGCCATTGTAGGTTGATGTATAGGAATCTCTAGAAATAAAGGCATTGGTGACCTCAGAGATAAATTACTTGCTTTAAATTAGGAAATTATTCACCCTTATAGCTACATCTTATGCAGTTGACAAAGTAACTCCACCCATTATTTACAATGTGGTATAAATATCACTGTTAAAAGCTCTGAGGTAATGCAAGAAGGAATTACCAAGAGAAGGCTTCACTGAAGCAAGAATTCTATCCCATGTATTTTGAAATATATAGTTAAAATATGTCATGAATTCATGGGGTTCTCTTTTGATTGTGGTAAGCTTCTTTAAAAGTGATAGATGATCACTTTTATCCCCAAAATGCTTGCATAACCTTTTACCTAGCTAATCTTAATTATGGATGGAGTTATGTGGTAATCATCCATACCACTGCAAGGATTTCCCTTTTAATGATGAATCTAGAAGTCTGACAACAACATCATCCTCTGTAATACCATAGATATTTATGATATTTGAAACTTCTTGAACATGTTCTATAGGAGAAATGAAAGTTTCACCTGTGAATTTTTGTAAAATTTTAAGTACAACCATTGGTATATGGTGTCTTTGAGTCAAAATAAGAGGGCTACCACCATTAAAGGTAATTAAAATACCATAGGTTATGTTCTTATCATGGGAGGGATAGAAATGAATCTAAATGGTATAAGTGTTGCTTCTGAACCCCTAACCGGTGATAGATAAAATCTATTTCTTCTTCTTCTAAAACTTTAAAATGAGATTTGAACAAACTAAAAATTTCCTCTAGAAGATGCAATTCTTTGAATATTGAGCATGAGTTACATAGCAAACTGGTCTGGGAATCAAGATGTAGAGATGGAGTCACCAAGTGCTTGAATTTGAGCCTCTTGAAGGATAGAATGATAAGAGTAGCACTATTTCCTCAGCATAGAAGTTAAAATCCTTTGTTTGATCAGCAAACTAGTAGGTCTCCTCTTTTTATAAGCTTGAATGTAGTCCCACAGAGCATGCCAAAAAATGTTGTCTCAAAAGTTTTCATCCTTTCCTAGGTGATTGTGAATGACCTAAACAACCTTGTGAAACATGAAAACAACCTCCCAAGTGCGGGAATTCAAATGTGAGGTTAAGTCTCTAGAGAAGTTCAACTTCCTTACAATTAGGATGCACCTAAAACTAAGCTTTTGAGAGAAAAGGGATAATGACATGCTAAAAGGGAAATGGGGTGATAAACCAAGATTGAAAATTTAATCTCCTTCTGCCTATGATTGCCCTTAGACCTCATTAAAGATCAAAAAGCTGCACTACTCCATGTATTTAATCAAATCCTAGAATAATATAAAATTTAGGACTTAGATAACTCCTTATAGACTGTTGATCATGGCTATAAACCTATCCTTTATATATTTTTGCTTGGATGAATGAAATTAATGCATATCTATATTGATATGTGAGATATTCATGGTAATTATGCATGTCAATGAATGAATGTTTATTCTGATGCAATATGTATACATGCTTATGTTTTTGTGCAAACTAATATGTCATACAAAAAGAGAAAGTTAGTAGTGAAAGATCTTGGAGAAAGAAGGTTCTGGGAGAGCAGTTGATTGAAGACAAAGTCCAAAGCATGAAGAATTCAACAATCACCCTCAAAAATCCATAATGAGTCATAATGAAACCTTAATATCATTAATTAAGAAGAGTAGATTTATGGGTATTTGGTTATGCTATATTTTCTCTGTAATAAGAAACAATCTTTATTGTTTCTATCTCGGAGAAATACTCTCTATTTCATGTTGTAATAAATCAACACCCTCCTACTAGCTTGGGAGTGAGTTTGTTGATAGATAATTTTAGTTGTAGTTTTCATTATAAATAAGGTGTAGGTACTCTTTCAATAGATTTAGTGATAGAATTGGCATTGTATCTTTCAAATTTTAGTTTTATAGTAAAGGTTTTGCTTCTTAGTATGTAACAATATTTTGATCAATAAAATGACCTTTTGAGTTCATAGTAGATAGTTGAGTTTTTAAGGGAATTACTAAGGGGCCCCCCTTAGTGAGTGTTATGATTATAGAGGTTAGTAGTTATTTTTCATGCAATAGTTAGCCATTGTTTGGAAGTTGACTATTCCTACAACCACTAGGAAATACTTCCTGTGACTATTCATGTAGCCAAAGATGGAAGAGTAGTTGTTGTTGGTTGTCAATACACTTCACTTCTATTATCTAATTAAATTAAGTTTAGATGATATTTTTTGTGAGTGTTTAAATTATTTCCTTCCATGCATTTTACATCCAACATTATTTCCTTTTCAGCTGTAGAAGCATGACTACAAAGTGAAATCCCAGTGCATATTTTGCAGACCCATTTCAAGTAATACATCCTTGGGTTGACATTAAATGAATCTTTGAGATGACTAAGATAACTACTTGGCATGGATGTATAATCCCCAATTTGAGGTTTTATAGCCTAGTTATTTAATCCATCAAAGGAGACCAACATTTTTGGCATCATTGTCAAGGATGGTGTCAAACTAGGAAGTCCTTTGCAGTCATTTTTAGTAGTTATTTGTTTGTAGTAGTGCAATAGTTTTTTTTCAAGTAAATATTTTGGTTGATATAAGTTAAGACCCATTGCTGTTATTGATATTACCACCACATGCATAGAGAAAGAAGAAGATATACCTTATGGAGATTCCTTCCTAATGATCCTTATCATGGTAATTGACTAGGTGAGATTTTTGTTCACTAAGAAGAAGAATAAGAATGAGAGGAAACCCATATCCTAATACAATTGAAAATTTAGCCATCACATCATCCTCTTCCTAAGAAGGGACAATTGACATGAAACCTTATGTTGATATATTTCCCAGCTTGAATATTCTCCCACCTATTGATCTAGTTGATTAAAACTAACATATTAATCCACTCACACTGGTAGTATATCAAGAAAGAATGGCTAAAAATATACCTAATCATACCACTTTTGAGCTCCCCATCACTGACCAAAATGATATTTACAACCTTAAGAATATTTCTACTTTAGTCCTTCATAAATTTTATGGCTTGGTGACAGAATACCCAGATACTTTCCTATTCAAGTTTGACATTCTTTGTAGGAACTATAACTACACCACAGATGCTTAAAGCTTAAACTATTTCCTACTACCTTGAAGGAGTCAACATTAAGGTGGTTCATGGGTTTAGGAATGGATTCTATGAATACCTAGGATGAAATGAAATAAATACTCCTCCAAAAGTATAAGGAATATTTCAGGGGAAGTGAGGGGATGATATATTCAGAATGTAGAAAAAAGAAGATGAGAGTTTGGAGGACTACGTTGCAAGGTTCCTATTTAGTTTTCAAAAGTCCAGACATCATCAACTTAATGAAGATTCTTAGAAATTTCTCTTCCTCAGGGGGATTACTAAGGCTTGTGTTGAGGCCTTGGACCTTATGGGGGGAGGAGGCATTGCACAAGATTCTTGCGATGACATCCAAAAGATATGTCAGAAATATTCTAGAGAAGTTGTCAAGAAGGGAAGAGGATACCAACCTACTATGGGTAAATAAACAACCAATGGAGTTTTTAGGATAAAAATCACACACTTACTACAAGACTTCAAGAAAGACATCATCAACAATATGGCTACCCGATTGGACATAATGCAAGCCAAGAAGAAGCATGAGGAGGAAGAGGCAATGTTAGCATAATATTGCCCCCATTGTAGACAGAAGAAGGATTGCAAATGCAAGATGGTGGCCAATATAGAGAGAAATAAAATCCCAACTAAATTCAATCTAGTAGAGGGATATGATGACCATATATTCTTCATTTCTCAAAGAAGGCAATGGGCTCCAAGACAAGGTATGCCACAAGACCCCTTAAATTTTAGTGGTCCTTATTCAAATTCATATGCTCCTTATAATAAATGGAAACCCCCTTACCCTCCAAATGCTGGAGGATTTCCACCTTAGCCTTGGAATAATTCTTAGAATGCATGGCCTAATTATCAAACCCCACAATGATAGCAAATCCAAGGTAATTGCAACAACCTTAAGGAGGATGACAACCACCTCAAGGGAACTGGAAACAAACATCTTAATGGAGGGGAGGTAAAAAAATGGCCAAACCAATCTATTGGTTACTTGCAGCCACCTCCACAACCTCAACAAAAAGCATCAATGCCTCCTCCTACTCAAAATACCACCTCATCTATACCTACCCAATTGCCAGCACAACCTGTACCTAATCCTAATAATAAGCCACAACAACAACCTAATTATTCTACTGACCCAAAACAATATCTTGCATATGTTATTGGTATTAATGATATGCATCTTAGGTCAAGTAAAACCTTACCAACACCTTATTTACCTATTATAACTGAGTTACCTACAAAAGACGTAGAGAAAAATAGCATCCATAATCCACCTGTTCAAAAAAACTAGTCAAAAGAGTCAGAGATGCCTCAACCATCTGTTGTAATACCTCCATTCCCTAAAAGGTTAGAGGTAGAAGTGACCAAGAAAAAAGAAGAGTCAACCTTTAATCTGGTAGACTAGTTGAGGCATATTTGTCTTAATATAACTCTATTTCAAGCCATCAAAGATGTACCAATTTACAATAAAGTAAAAAAAGAAGCCTGGAAGGAAGAAAAAGGATCCTCAAATAGTGCATGTAATAGGTCAGTTAGTGGACATAATCCTTAGAAAAGTAACTATCCCAAAATACTCTAATCCTTGTAGCCCTGTGGTTGGAGTTATCATAAATAGAATTCAAGTGAAAAATTCCTTTAATATACCTAGGAGTTTCTATCAATGTGATGAAAAGGATATCATGTAGCATCTCAATATTACCAACCTGAGGCCGACACCCACTATCTTACAACTAGCATATAGCTCCACTATTAAACCTGATGGAATGGTAGAGGACCTTGTAGTGATCTTAGACTCTTAGGGATACCCTGTTGACTTTATGATTTTTTTCACCTAAAGAAACTCTAGGAGGCTATCCTATTAATTTGGGCAGGCCATAGTTAGTTGTGAAAGATGCCTTTATAGGTTGTAGGTTAGGAGACATGACCATTTTAGATTGACATTGTGCATACAAGGACATGGGGAACCTCAAAGAAATGAGTCCAATACTTGTAGAAAGAGTTACACAATGGAAGCAACACAAATTATGGATAGATATGAAAGTTATTCTTTATGATTATCATCAATGAAATCAATTACAATAGATTTTCAACATGCAATCTTACGTTCTGGGCATATAGGCCTGCTTTAGAACCCTTTTATAGGTTATCTTTTTATACTATCTATCACAAAATCATGTTGATAGTTGTGGATATTTAATCTATAATACTTCTCTATGCTACAAATGGATTAATTACATTAGTTTATAAAGTCTTTTCAATTATCAGGTCTGCTTGAGAAAGGTTATATTTTCCAACAATAGGAAAACATATTACATTATAGGTTAGGACCTAAAATTATAAGAATCTCTCACAAATAGATAAAAAATGATGAGAGAACCTACAACCAGGTCATCCATACACATAATATTATCGATATATATGCCACAAAGCTTCGCCGATCGAAAAACTCCTTCGCGAGATTAGAAAATACAAACTGGTTGTAAAATGTGAAGAACAAAGATGTCCCACCAGAAATCCAAAATATCTCACATGCAAATAAGACAATCTAGATACGAACCTAGGTGAACGTAAAAATGATGCCAGGAACACTCCATGAGGTGCGCAACAAAAAATGATGCAAATTGAAGGAATGCTGAAGGAAACTCAGCAATAGACAAACTGGAAAACTAAAAACAAAATATTTTTGTTGATGTTAGATTGGAAAGAACCCAAGATTCTCCATCATCAGACACCTGGGGTTATTTGAAAAGTGAGTCTCTCACTTTCCTGGGGCTAAAGGAAAACCAATATGGTCAGCCTTAGACTGAGAAATCCATGAAGAGTCCTCAAATGGTGTGTCTCTCCACTTTACAATATATTCTCTGTAATGTTTACCTCTTGTACTTCTGCCTACTATCCAAAATCTTATCTATTCCCTCTATCTGATCCTTAGGATTTTTATTCAACATCTAATTCATCATTTTCACAAAAATCTGATTCATTATACTCATATAAATCTACAACATTGAATATAGGTGATATGTCTGTGTCCTCTGGTAACTCCACTTCAAATGCATTTCTTGAATAAAATCTCTTCAAGAATTTACATGGTCCAGAATTTCTCATCTTCAACTTATTATATATTCCCACTGGAAATCTACCCTTCTTCAAATAAACCATCACCTCATTTCCTACTGCAAATTCCTTATGTCTCTATTTCATATCAGCTCTCTTCTTATACTTCTGGTTCATATCTTTCAAATGTTGTTTGACCTGAGTGTGCAATCCCCTCATGTGTTCCTCCCCTTGACTTCATGACTGATATCCCTCAATTTTTATGTTCCTTTATGATTCATGCCTGTAACTATCTCAAATTGTGTCTTCCATGTACTCCTATTCACTGAATTATTATATGCAAACTCTTCTTGCGCGAGAACTAAATCCCAATTACCAGTCTTCTCTCCAACCAAACTGATGAAATTAAGTTTTTCCATTAGTACACTTAGTGAAAAAAATTGACAGAGACCATCGGTATAGATACCCGATGAATAGAGTATGTAGCTAACCGACGCATAGAAGAGAGGATACCCAATGAGGTAAAAAGTGCTAAGTATGGAATTGCCTGATGAACACCGACAAGTGTTGTACTGATGAAGTAAACATGACATCACCGATGGGTCAATGACATAACACAAAGATCATCATCGACGATATAGTTTTGAGAAAAAAACTGACGAAGCAGAAAAGCATACTTGACGAACAGTTCAAGAAAGGAACACCGACGGAAAAGAAAACCAACAGACTGACAGAGCGACCCGACCATCAGAACCGATAGTCATTTAGAGAACCCGCAAATAGTGGATCTGACTTTTACACGTCAGATAAAGCAATGTAATTCTATTTATAGAGTTTTAATTTGTTTTAAATCATTACTTGAGGGTCAAGTAAGCATAATGTAAATGTTTTAAAGCATCCTAACGGATCTAAAACATATCTAACTAAAGATCAAGGTCAAGTTGTAAGCTTTGGATCTAGAGTTAACTTGCGAAGTGTGAATCAAGAATAGAGCTAAAATATAGTATAAATAGATGTTCAATCAATTGTAAATTATGGATTCATTGTTGTTGATAGCCATGAAGAGAATCTAAGGAGCAGAAGGAAAAATTCATGCAAAGTTCAGAAAAAGATTATATCTAGTTATCAAGAACACACAGAGGCTACCGATGTGCAGAGAAAGCTATTATTCAATCATGAAAAGATGATTAATCATACATAGGAAGCTTTATTGGATATGTTATAAGCAATTATAGATTGCTTTCATCATTAGATCAAAGACTTATGTAGTTTCATTCTAACAAGTGCATCACATCTAAAATCCTTTTGTAGAAGTTGGACTTAACAGTTCTTTACAAATCTCTTAACAGAGTGCACACTTAACAGTGTTGCTAAAGCTTCAAATGAAGTAGATCTTAATAGGTCTCCACTATAATACTCCTAACAGGGTAGGTCATCAGAAGTGACCAATTTTAAGCCTTTACCAGCCCCTTCTTATCTGCAGATAGTGAAGTCTTGTGGGTAACAATCCCCACCACAGTTTTTACTTCCTAACATGAGTTTTCTGTGATATCATATCTTGTGTTATGTGTTATCTATTTTTATGAATGTTTCTTGTATGGTTACATATTAAAGAACTTATGTTATGATTGCATATGCATAAAGAAAGATGGATAGTTAGATAAAAGAATTTACAAACTAATGACTAAGGGTTAATGAGCTAACCAAGAAAAGTTTTAGAGGTACCGATTCATCCCTCCCCTCTCAGTACTACATTCACAATATAATTCCAACAATTGGTATCAGAGCTAAGTCTCTTTCTTAAAAAGCTTAAAGACTTAAGAGAAAAGATCAGAGCAATGGAAAAGTACAGACTGGATAAGACTATTGAGAATGAGCAATTGCAAATGCAGATAAACTATGAGTAGTATAAAGAGGCAAGAATCAACTTGAGAAAAATTCTTGATGAAAGAAAGATTATGGCAACTAGGATGAATGAGAAGGACTACAAAGAATCAGAAATACAAGATTACTTTGATTCAGCAAAATCAACATCAAGTAAAGCATCAGACCAATCAGATGAAAAGATCACAAGTCTACATGAGGCCAATCAACATCTGACCGAGCAATTGTGAATGCTACCAATCGGTGAAGAGACTCAAATGGTGAAAATGATTGATGTCATGAATGATGCAATAAAGCTAAAAATGAAAGAACACTAGCCATTGATGACAGGAGGAAAATAACAAAGAAGCTGCAAGAGAAAGAATCAAAGATTCAAAGACTTACTAAGCATCACCATGAGGTTACCAACCAGATTATTCTTATGAGTCAAGAGGAAAACATACTAAATACAAAACTCATTGAAAGAATACAGTCTATTGATGAGCTAAGAGAAGAGAATGAAAAATTGAAGCATGAAATCAAAGTCTAGAATCAACGCAATGAATTGACCAAGAAAGCTAAAGATAGCAACACAAGGATGGATGATTTTCTTGATGGACAGAGAAGAGTCAACAACTACATAGGATTAGGGTACAATGAGAATGGTGAATCTTCTAATCAACCAGATCAAAGGAATGCTTTCACAACCCAAAGATCCAAGAAGATATCATGCAATCACTGTGGAAAACCCAGCCACACCTCAAACATTTGCAGAAGAAAAATGAAAGGTATTCCTCAAGCACAATCTACTTTCATTGGTAATTGTTATAAATGTCAAAAGAAAGGACACAAGG
>MU226930.1:567667-606502 GCA_018584345.1 Thuja plicata | reverse complement strand
AATGCAGATCCAAAGTGACAAATCCAAAAAGGAAAACCTACATGGACAAGTACTGTCCTACCTGCAAGATGAATGGGCATACACATGAGGAGTGCTGGAAAAAGAACAACAAGGCCTAGACACCAAAGGAAACTGATAATAGCTACAAACCGACCAGAGTCGGTACCTCATATGTTTGGGACTATAACACATGGGTAAAATACATAGCATGTGAAAGGTATGGTCATATTGCTGCCAACTATATGAGAAAGTGGACCAGAAGGTCAAGAGGTTGGACCAATCCAGGTATGGCATGTTTACACTGTCATAAGGTTGGACATGTGATAAAAGATTGCAAAGACTGACTGACAGACCAAGTACATATCCCAATGGAAATACCATTGATGACATCAAGAGAATGAGAAACAAGATGTGGGTAAAAGCCACAAACACTAAAGGTACTGGAACAAGCAATACAAATGATGACACCCTATCCAACAGATTTGGTGGCATCACTGCATCCAACTAAAATGCATAAGTAAGTATGGAACTGCATTGTGAAAAGTTATATATATGCATTGGTTCCATTACATATTGATCATATAGACAAATTAGCATTATTAAAGATGCACCATATTGTCACTTGTAAAATATTGTTGAAAAGAAACCATCAGTTATTGGGTACAAATCTGCATCACTGAACACACACAAAAAAGTTAGCACTACTTACTGGAATGTATCGGTCATTACATAAATGCCAAGTTTCTAAGTGTAAACTGACAGACATCGGTGAACCTTGAGGCAACAAAAGTTGTCTTTTCTACTTTACCGACCATCATTGATGAAGTCACCAAAGCTGCTAGCAACCTTGACGCTTTTCACAGACACTGAAGATGTTATGAATGCCTCTATCGACAAACTCAGTCTTTGTATACCGACGATTTGGTGAGCATTAATGATAACTTAGGGCATAAAATTTATAAAAGCCCGACGGGTGAACTCATTTTTGCACCTGCGATTTTTGAGCAGAGCAAAATAGAGTAGAGCAATTTCAAAGCAAATTGAAGAGAGACCTCAACAAAGACTCAACACTTCTCAGAGGATTCACAGGCAATCACAGAGATCCAGTAAGTAACCACACTCACCGATCACACTATTTGATTTACAAAAAACCCTAAATTTCTGCAACACGATGGCATTGACTTCTAGAGTTGAAAAGATTAAGGAAGATAAGAATAAAATGTTCAAACTTGTCAGTAGAGGCTCTTGTGTTGAACCCAAATACAAGCTACACCCATAAATAACATCACAACCTGACGATTCCAGAGCATTCTCCAGAATCCCACCTAGGGTTTTGCTGGTAGAGGATGTAAGGTCCTATATACACTACAAGATCTTAGAAATAGGAGATCTAGACCTAGATAATGCCTACAGGGCACTATGTGATGAAGCTAGAAAACTCAAAGAAGTGCACAAACATCTGGAAGTGAAAGGACTCATGAATGCACTGCATTTTCCTAAAGTTTTCAAAATAGAATGGATAAAGATTGTTCTCAGCAAAATGTACAACAAGAATCTATGGCTTAATAAGCCAAAAACAATAACAAAGGATGTTATTCATGTAGTTACTAGTTATCCTATGACTGATAAACCACAAGCTCACAAGCACCCATCCCCGAAGGAAGTGGAAAAAATGACTGGTGCTAAATTAGATAAAAGAGCTCTCAAAGTCAACACCATTACCGATGTAGAGCTGAAGTTTGGTGCATGTGTGATAGGATATAAAATCTTCCAAGCAAGTAGAATGAATAGCATATCAAGCACTACTATGAGCACAACATACAAAATCATCAAACAAGGAAAGAAGATGGATCTTGCAGAGATCCTATTTCATCAACTGGAGGAGAACATGTGCACTGTAAGATCTTCAAAAATAAACACTTTTAAGTTTGGTTCCCTCATAATGTGCATATTATTTTACTTTGAAGAATACTTTCCTTCAATAGGAAAAGTTGTATGGGACACAAGCAGATCTATAACCATTCAGATAGGTGAATTCATAGAATCACTAGGAATAGATTTTGATAATGTAATGCATGAGTATTTCAAAACCATTAAGGAAATGTTGCAAACTAGAACAAGGATTCTTGAAAATTTGATAGAGGAACACAAAGAGAATATATGTTTCATGGTAGATACCAATTTCACGTATATCCAAGCAGTAGTACCTAGGAAGTCATGGCTTTTAAAGTTAGAATATGAAATGAAAACACAAAAAACCAATGAGTGTATTGAGGCACTATTGAATGAACTAGTGGACAATAAGCACCAAAGATTTGGCACCTATGAGGAAGCCAAACAAAAGATTAGAACAAATCTTGTTGTCAAGAAAGCTGTAAAACAATCAATCAGAATGGTGAAGAAATTGAAAAAGAAATTGAATGTATCTTCTAAAGGTGAAGAAGAAAAGGAAGGTGAAGAGGAAACAAAGGGTAAGGAGGAACTAACCAAAGGATAGTAACCTATCAGTGAAGAAGAAGAAGAGAATAACTCAAAAGGTACACAGTCAGATTCTCCACCTCCTCCTACACCCAAGAAAGCAAGAACTACAACCGCTTCAAGAACAAGAAGCCAGACTGCAAAAGAGTAAAATCCTTCACCATTACCAAAAGGAAAAGTGAGGATATACAAGAGGAAACCAGCCCCTCCAAAAGTACAGACTAAGAGGAGGAAGATGACTAGAACTAGAGAGGATCTAGAAGACTTAGCTATGGATGAAGATGATGTATAAATACATAAGGAAAAAGAACCTTTGGTTTCGACAGGAATTGAGAAAATATGCAAGAGCATCTCAGAATCCCAATCTATTTCTGATCCTAATATAAGGAAATGGTTAAAATTCAGTACAAAGGATCAAAATAAGATTGAAGAAGCAATAATTGTTAAAATGTGCAAACATCACTATGTTCCACTAGAATTCTCATAATATGATGTTCCCAAAGAACTGTCAGAGAGATTATCAACTAGATGCACATTTGTACTACATTAGGAAAATGAGATAAGAGAAAGAGTACTTGTTACTCTTATGCCTCCTGATTCAACAAAGGAAGAAATTGCTGAGATGATGAAGAAGTATGAAAAAGAGTTTTCACCAAAAATGAGAGCATATGAATTTCTCAAGGGAAAGCTAATTGATCTTGATCAAAATAACATTAAGAAGTGGTGCAAGATACTCAAAAATCCCACTAAGGAAGCTAGCCCGGAGAAAGAACCAATCACCATCAAAGATATACAAGATGACTCATTTGTTGAAATGGATAAAGAAGAGAGTGATCCAAAAGGCCCCAATGTTACTAATATTGTAGATGAAGAATGGCCAGACACTACTCTTGACCACACTCAAAGTGAAGAGAGTAAAAATCCACTAAGTCCAATTCACATTGACTTGAGTAAAGATGAAGAAGTTACCAAGGATGACTTGACAATAAAAGGTAATTTAGCCAATGATATAAATGATGAATCATGGTTAGACAACATTGTTAATGACACTACAGGAAAAGACCTTGCAGTAGAAGTACAAAAAGATGAAGACATAAATATTGCACAGGGCAATACCGACGGACAAGATTCAACTATTGACACTGTAATAGTCAATACATCGACAAACATGAATATATTAAATGATGCTATTGATATTGAATCAAGTCAGGACAAATCATCTAAGAAAGATGATGATATACCCAGGGACATGGGTAATGATGAAACCAAAGATGCATCCAATACTCAGAAGGATATAGATACAAAAATGAAGGATGCAATCGACACTAAGCAAGAAGTGTCTAATGAACAGAACAAAGAAGTAGATAAAAAAACATAGGATACATTGAGAAAGGGTGAAGAAAAAGATAAGAGTGAAGAAGTCAAGCAGGATGAAAGCTCAAATAAAAAAGAAGATATATCTGTTGATACACCCAAGGCCAATGAGGAGACGTCTTCACAAAACCAGTCGGTGAACTCAAAATAGAAACAATAGGATGCTCCATCTTCTCGACCCTCACCTACCAAGTCAACCCAATCTCAAGGTTTACAAATGGTAGTACATCAATCTACCACCCAACAAAAGAAGAAGAAGAAGAAAGCATTGAAGAAATATATCTTGTCTGTCACAATGGATGAAGTAATAGAAGTCCAAAACTAGGATATTACTACTTTGGATACAGATAAACTTCAAGAGTTTGGAGTGCTATGTTAAAGGAAAGCCATTCAGAAGAAAATGATACAGAAACACAGGGAATAAATGACACTTGAAAAGGCAAGAGACATTCTACAATAACTTGTTCCTGAGGTGAAACTTGAACAAAATGCTACAGTTAAGGAGCAAATAGCTGTTCTTACCAATGCCATTACAAACCAGAATGTAGATGCATAACAAGAAATGGAAGAACAAGCAGAGAAAAAGTATCAATACAAGTTAATTGATAAGATCAACCAAGAAGTGATAATGAACAAGGTAAAGCTCTCTGAACTAACTGATCAATTAAAACCAATGATTGCTAAGGCAATTACCTTAGTTCAAAAGATGTGCACACTTGAAAAGTTTACAAAAGAAAATAGTGACAAGTTAGCAAAAATAGATTCTAATGTCACAAATAGTGCACAAAGCCTAACCTCAAATGCAGACAGTATCAAGGTGCATCATGACAAGGTCATTGAGGCTAACAGGCTAAGGCAAGAAATATGGGATGCTAAAACATAATTAAGAGGTGAGATTACCAAACTACAGGCACACATCTTGCCTAAGCTTACTATTCTATAGCAACATATTTCTGAAGTAAGAAACTTAATTGCAACCCCAGAGATGTCTGTAGTAGACAACATCCATGATATACATGTAAGGATATCACTTGAGCACATGGCTCTAGAAATGCTGAAGGATAAATGGGAAAAGATGATGGAGGAGATCAAGTCCTCACATTCCCACCTTTTTGACAAGATGTAAGTACCTTTGCCTTTATTATCAAAAAAGGAGGAATAGAAATGTATGTATATTGTATGTACAGAAGGAATAGATATGTAAAGATAGTTATGTACAATATATCAAAAAAAAGGGGGAAGAAAAATTTAGAAGGAAATGTATAT
The DNA here is from genome assembly GCA_018584345.1 of Thuja plicata. Taxonomy (NCBI): domain Eukaryota; kingdom Viridiplantae; phylum Streptophyta; class Pinopsida; order Cupressales; family Cupressaceae; genus Thuja; species Thuja plicata. The sequence goes on along the minus strand of MU226930.1, from coordinate 601,384 downwards.
ATACTTACACTTATAGCATATACATAGGGTGAGTCATTCAAATGACTAAGGAAGAAGTATACACAGGTGTACATACTAATACATTAAGTATGTTGCACATATCATGTTTTTGATAGTAATGTCAAATGGGGAGATTGATGACATTAAGTTTTACCATTAGTATACTTAGTGAAAAACATTGACAGAGACCATCGGTATAGCTACCCGACAAACAGAGTATGTAGCTAACCGATGCACAAAAGAGAGGATACCCTATAAGGTAAAACGTGCTAAGTATGGAATTACCTGATGAACACTGACAAGTGTTATACCGATGAAGTAAATAGGACATCACCGACGGGTCAATGACATAACACAAAGATCATCACCAATGATACAGTTTTGAGAAAAAAACTAACAGAGAAAAAAAGGCATACCCAATGAATAGTTCAAGAAAGGAACACCGACAGAAAAGAAAATTGACAAACTGACAAAGCAACCTGACCATCGGAATCGACAGTCAGTTAGAGAACCTGCAAATAGTGGATCTGACTTTTACACGTCAGATAAAGCAATGTAATTCTATTTATAGAGTTTTAATTTGTTTTAAATCATTACTTGTGGGTCAAGAAAGCATAATGTAAATGTTTTAAAGCATCCTAATGGATCTAAAACATATCTAACTAAAGATCAAGGTCAAGTTGTAAACCTTGGATCTAGTGTTAACTTGCGAAGCGTGAATCAAGAATAGTGCTAAAATATAGTATAAATAGATGTTTAATCAATTGTGAATTATGGATTCATTGTTGTTGATAGCCATGAAGAGAATCTAAGGATCAGAAGGTAGAATTCATGCAAAGTTCAGAAAAAGATTATATCTAGTTATCAAGAACACATAGAGGCTATCGATGTGCAGAGAAAGGTACTATTCAATCATGAAAAGATGATTACTCATACATAGGAAGCTTTATTGGATATGTTATCAGTAATTAGAGATTACATTCATCATCAGATCAAAGACTTATGTAGTTGCATTCTAACAAGTGCATCACATCTAAAATCCTTTTGTAGAAGGTGGACTTAACAATTCTTTACAAATATCTTAATAGAGTACACACTTAACAGTGTTGCTAAAGCTTCAAATGAAGTAGATCTTAATAGGTCTCCACTGTAATACTCCTAACAGGGTAGGTCATCAAAAGTGACAAATTGTAAGCCTTTACCGACTCCTTCTTATTTGTAGATAGTGAAGTCTTGTGGGTAACAATCCCCACCGCAATTTTTACTTCCTAATAAGAGTTTTCTGCGATATCATATCTTGTGTTATGTGTTATCTATTTTCATGAATGTTTCTTGTATGGTTACATATTAAAGAACTTATGTTATGATTGCATATGCATAAAAAAAGATGGACAGTTAGATAAAATAATTTACAAACTAATGACTAAGGGTTAATGGGCTAACCAAGAAAAGTTTTAGAGGTACTGATTCACCCCTCCTCTCTCAGTACTACATTCACAATATAATTCCAACACCAAACATCTCAATAAATTACCCAGACTTCTGTTCACTATCTCTATTTTTCCATCAACCTATGGATGAAATGTAGAACTAAACTTCAATTTAGTATTCATTTTCCTACAAAGTGTCTTCCAAAATAACCAAAAAACTTACTATCCCTGTCTGAAATTACACTCTTAGGTAATCCATGCAATCTCACAATTTCTCTAAAAAAAATCTGCTACATGTATTGCATCTGCTATCTTCTTACAAGGTATAAAATGAACTATCTTTGAAAATATATCTACTACCACAAATATAGAATCATTACCTCTTATGGTCTTCGGTAATCCAAGTACAAAAATTATAGGCCTTTCCAAATGGATTAATAACTTGATTCAACTCCTCTACTCATAGATTGGTCATCTTAATTGAGCAACTATCTTTCCTATGGAAAGGTTCATTTAATATGTCAACCCAAGGTCGTGAACTTGAAATGGTTCTATACAATATATGCACCAAGTATCCATTGAGGCCATGCTAACTACTATCGAAAAGAGAAGTAATACAAGAAAATAAATGCTTGAAAGTAAACCTACCTGGTTACCAACTACTTAAGCATGAATAATGATGGCATGTAACTAATTGAATATTTGAAGATGTTAAGATGATCACCAAAATGTAGAAATATAATGCAAGACATTAAATCAATTAATGGATTGTATTGTCATTGATGTCAACTTGATATAATCTAATCGGTTATAATCAAAGTGTCAAAGACTTCAGAGAATCACAGTGAGAAGATTATGCTTTCAGTAATGCATAAAAGACAAGCATTCACTAAGTGACTTCAAACATCGACGACTAGTGGAACCTAACAGACAGAGATAACCAAAAGTAAAGTCACAATGATGCTCAAGCAAAGAAACTAACGAGCATTACCGACTAGTAGAATCACAAGCATAACCGACGACTAGAATCACAATGTAAACCGACAGAGAAGCCTAAGGAGAACTGCAGTGTTGACCAAAGCTATCAAAGAGTTAAAACACCAAAAGTTAACTTGAGTTCAGAAATGATGAAATATCTAGCTGGAAGAGCTAAATATAGACTTAACTGGTAGTTATCATTGTTTTCATTGATAAGATAAAGTCAGAGTTGAGTAAAGGATTTAAAGTTGTTTTGTCCAGTTGGCAAGAAGATCTCTGTAAGATAAAACATGAGTTTTACTTTGAATAAGAATGGCTAAGATTACAGATCATGCCAAGATCAAGAAAATAAAGAACCTAACAATGGTGATATCATGTCTATAAAGAGATAAATTAATTCATTTCAATTTAAGGGGATTGAATGAAAAAGAGCATGCTAGAGAGAAACTGTTGAAGAAAAACTTCATACAGTCCTGATCAATCAAGCTGAGGAAAGAACTAAAGAATTTTGCGGACACCGAGCAATAGAGAATAACATCACTGAGCAGAGCAAAAGTGGAGCAAAGGTATTAAAAGGACATATTGATCAGATTAGTTTTATGATCTTACAATAGATCTGAAAAATCTGCAAGTATAAGTTGTATATGTGAATAGATCATAATGTTTCAGTTTAACCATTGATTCAGAAAGTCTCTTAATTGAGTAGGATTTAAAGATCCTTTCTATATTGAGATACATCCCAAGGAGTATCAAAAAGTTTGATCATGAAGATAGCATGAGATTCTAGATACCATTTGACAATCCAGAAGAGTTTGGACAAGGAAGGTGGCATAGTAATGCCCGATATCAAGTGACAAACTAATCTTTTAAATCCTCTAACAAGGTCACACCTAACAGTGTGTTTATAACCTTTAACAGGGTTAGCTCTTCATCGAGCTCACTTCAAAAGAGTGAAAATTTTGGGTTACCGGTCCCAAGTGGTTTTTCCCTTAACAGTGTTTCCAGGTTAAAAATCCATGTGTTAATGTGTTTATGAGTCATTACTTCAGTGTTTTGCAATAGACATAACTAATTTGGATTGATCGGTACACTCTAAGTAATTTACTATTTTTCAGTAAATTAACAGACTATTATTCGGTAAAAATACAAAATAAGGTTTAACAAGCATTCCAAGCAGTAGTAATTTGATAAGTATATTTCATTCATATTATAGGACTAAAGATAACTAGAGGCTTAAATTTGGTACTAAGTTTTTGGGTTGATTAATTGGAATATTTTTGAGGGCACTGATTCACCCCCCCAGTTATTACTAACAAATAACTGTGATTTTTTTTTATAAAAAACTAATTTTAGGTCTATCAATCAGTTAACTACTCTTCCTTCTTTGGCTACAAGAACAAACACAAGAACTATTTCCTAGTGGCTGCAGGAATAGAAAAGTGATTTAACAATAACTATAACAACTAGAAATAAACAACAAAATGCAAAGGATCAATCACTAAGTGGGTCCCCTTGGGTGAGTGGATCCAATTTCTTCAACACACTATAAAAGCATAATATCCATTTCTTTATTCATATAACAAAAATTGATTACACATGATATTGGAAGCTATGAAACCAAATTGCTGAAAAATAGTTACATCACTATTAATCTATTGTTGTTTGATCTCCTAGCTAATCTCTAAAGACACTTCAACAACTTATTTAAACTAAAACTTCACAACTAACCGACTAACTAACTAACTGATTACCTCCAAAAAAAATAGATGGGTACAATTATTATATTGAAAACATGAATAATAAATTATCTCAACGAGAAAGAAAAAATCTTCTTCTTATCCGCGGGAAAGAATATAGGATAAATACTCCCTAGATTTTCTCTGCATTAAAACATCATTGACTTCTCCGACTGGAAAGTGGGTCAATCAATTAAGCCATCAATTAGTCTTCAACGCTGTCCTCTTTGTTGCTCATGGCTGTATGACTTGATCCAAGAACTGGTGAAATACATTAAGTATTAGCTTGACCATTCTTTGATGTTCATATATTCCTACAACAAAAGGTTAGGAGCACAAAAAATGGAGATGCATCCATTCCACATTACATACATTTATTAAAATTTAGATTTCATTTATATGGATATATCACATGGCTACAGGAAAAACATACTACTTGGTTATAGGAAACATATTACACTTCAATTATTCAAAAATGAATAATATAAAGATAACCATGGTTTAAAACATGAAATATTTCATCCCAAAATTATTTAAGTCCACATGCCATATGTTCATGAGATAATGTTTTAAAAGACATAAAAATATTCAAATCAATGTCTTTAAACACCAAAAACCCTATAATTGTTCAATCAAAACAAGAGAAAACAAGACAAAATAGGTTGTTATTTTAGCCCATCATTCCCCCAACCTGACTTCTTTTTGGTCCTATAGTAGTGGAGAAATTATTGATACTTGCATTCATCATGAAGTTACTGGTTGATCCTTGTCCTGCTCCACCTTTGGCCAAATTCCAATAATATCTTGCGTTGTAAATCTTCATGGCTATTTACTTGGATACAAAGTGATCACCACATGGTTCATCATGAAAAACATGCAAAATATCATAGGTTTCATCCTCACTCACACATATTCTCATGATTTATTATTTTCTGGTATAGAACATACAATCAACTATCCAGGAGAAGTTGAAACTCTTCTCCACAAGTAACCTTCTTTCCTTATGAAAAGTGAGGAGTGTTGCCAACAACTAAATTATTAGCTATATCTACATACCAAGGGTTGTGAGCATTTATAAAAAATAAGTTCTCATCTAAAAAGGAATCATCAATGGATATAGGACCATCTTTTACTTCCAGTCGAGATAAAAAATAGCCACTACATTTGCTTTCCCAGGCTTGTCAACAATGGTTATATCAAACTCTTGCATTGAAAACAACCACCTTGCTAACCTCCCCACAATATAATGCATGTTCATGAGATACTTAATGGTTGCATGATCTATGTGTCCAAAGATGTCACACCCAATTATGTAATGCATGAACTTGTTAAGAGCATAGATTACTGCCAATGTCTCCTTTTTTGTGATAGTATAGTTGAATTCAGCTCCCTGGAGATTCTTGCTAACATAGTAGATGTCATTCTAAATGGATCCGTCTTTTTGTCCTAGAACCACTCCTATGGCATAATTAAAGCATCAGTATGAATATGAAATGAAAATTACCAATTTGGTCCCTTCAACATAAGAAATTGATTCAAAGTTGCTTTAAGGTTGTCAAAAGTTTTATCACAGTCTGTTGTCCATTCAAACTCAGCTTATTTATTCAAAAGATTATATAACGGTGTTGCAATCTGACTGAAATATTTAATAAACCTCCTATAGTAGCCTGCATGACCCAAGAAAATTTTGATTTATTTATGTTTAGTAAGGACAAAAAGGTTAGAAATCACCTCAATTTTAGATGGATCCACATGAAATCCTGCTGTCGAGATATAATGGCCTAAGACCACACCTTCTTGCATCATCATGAAGCAATTTTCACTGTTCAAAGACAAGTTGTGGTCTTCACACCTTTGCAAAATTTTTCCTATGTTGGTCTTTACTTCTTCAAAATTTGATCCATAGGTAGTAAAGTCACCCATGTAGATCTCCATACAATCATGGGAAATATGAAAAAATATGCTAGTGACTTCCCTCTGAAATGTTGTTGGGGAATTACTTATACCAAAAGGTAAAAGATAGTAGGAAAAGGTTCCCTAGGGGCATGTGAATGTAGTTTTATCTTGGTCCTCTGGGGGAATCGTAATTTGATTGTAACCACTAAACCCATCCAAAAATGAGAAGTATTATTTCCCTACCAAATTATCTAAGACTTGTTAGTAATAACTGGGGGGGGGGGGGGGGGGAATTNGGGGGGGGGGGGTGAATTAGTGGCCTAAAAATTTATCCTTAAATCAACCCTTTAAAATTATAACCACAAATTATATCTCAAGTTATCTTATGTCCTAAAAGATGAATGCCATGAAATACTTTAATCAATTTTATACTTGTCAGATTGCTTTGCTAATCTCTCTTCTGTATGATTACTGATAAGCAGTCATCTATTTACCAAAACATAGTAAATATGCAAAGTACACCGATAAATCTAGAATCAACTATGTAAGATAAAAAACAATAAATAAATGAATCATACACACATAACACATGGATTTTTAATGTGGAAACCCTATTAAGGGAAAAACCACTGGGACCGGTACCCCAAATTTTCACTCTTCTAAAGTGAGCCCTGTTAAAATCCAACCCTGTTAAAGGTTACAAACACACTGTTAGGTGTGACCTTGTTAGAGGATTTATAAATAGTTTGTCAACTAGTATCTAACATCTAATGCTACCATCCTTGATCAAACACTCACTTGGCCTGTCAATAGGTATCGGGCATATCCAATGCTACTTTTGTGATCAAACGTTTTGATACTCCTTGGGATGTATCTCAATTGAAAAAGACTTTTAAGTCCTAAACGGTTAAGAGGATTATATTCTTCAATGGTTAAACTAAAACACTAATGATCTGTTCATACATACAACTCAATTGCAGATTTTTAGATCTATTGTAGGTCCATTACTTCACTGATCAATATAATCAAATGTATACCTTTGCTTCACACTTGTTCTACTATGTGATGCTTGTCTCACTGTTTGTCGGTGTCTGTAGAATCTAGCTCTTCCTTTAGCTTGTTGATCAGGACTAAAATGAAGACTTTCTTCTCCTATAAATTTTCTTTAGCATCTCTCCTCTTCTTTGGTTCACCCCACACACACAATTCATAATGAATTGGGTTTGTCTCTTATAGACACGATTTCATCTTTTCTTGTCTTTCTTGATCTTGGTGTGTTCAAAAATCTTTGCCAATAGATTTAAAGAAAACTCTAGTTTGATCTCCTAGAGATCTTCTTTCCAATTGGACAAAACAACTTTAAATCAATTACTTATCTCCGACTTTATCTGGATGATTAAAACAATGATAAGTATCAGTTAACTCTATCTTTAGCTTCTTGACAACTATGCATTTTGTCATTTTTTGAACTCTCTGTTCTGTCGATCAACACTTCAGTTAGTCATCGGTGATAACTAACTGTTCCATCAGTGTGACTTCAGTTATCATCAGGATCTCTGTCCTTGTTTTCTCCATTGGGCAACATTGTATTTCTTTCAGTCAAGTTACTCTGCATTTTTCTTGTCGGGAAACACTGTAACTTTGCTCATCAGTAATGTTGTTCATTTCCTTGTCGGGCAACACTGTGAATATGTTCTTTTACTCTGACCATCGGGTGCACTCCGTCAATGTATACAGTCACTTAGTGAATTATTGACTTGTATGCATTATTGATTAGCATAGCCTTGATTCATGAGTTCTTTGAAGTCTTTGACAATATCTCCATGACCATACATAATATATTAAGTTGACATGAATGACAATATAATACATTAACTGATTTAATTCCTTGCATGATCATCAACTTAACATCTTCAAACATTCAATCATTTACATGTCATCAATCTCTCCCTTTGGCATTGCTGGCAACATACTACATTATCATACTATACTATTGCTAATACAATATGAAATATATAGTTTCATCAAGCTTTTCTAATGTAACTTATTACAAATGTCTAGCTTTTGGTAAGCTCAAATAGCTTTGATTTGATTCTTGTAGCTTTCTTTCTGTCTTCAATCCCTTCACTGGATAGATGTAGAATATTTCTTTCTTTGGTGTGATGTGTTATCCTTTTGTGTCAAACTCTCTCCCTTTGACTGTTCTTCTCTATTGATGTTTTTCTCTCCCTTTCTGATTACTTCTCTTCTTTTGGAAGTCTTTGGAAGTATCTCCATGACCATACAAATTATATTAAGTTGACATCAAGGACAATATAATACATTAACTGATTTAATGCCTTGCATTATCATCAACTTAACATCTTCAAACATTCAATCAGTTACATGTCATCAAGACTTGGTCTATGAAGGGAAGAATGAAGTGATCCTTTTTGGTTGCAAAATTAAGTTCCCTATAGTCTAAACATACTCTCCATTTAAATCCTTTCTTAGGAATTATGAAGAGAGGTGACACCCATTGACTATCAAATATAGGATAGATAAAACCTGCATTCAACAACTTCTGCAACTCTCCTTTTACTATCTCCTTGAGAGTAGGATTGATCCTCCTCTGGGGTTTCCTTACTGGCTTAAAATATTAGTTGATATAAATCCTTTAAGTACACATCTTAGGATCTAATCCTTTCATGTCACTATAGTCCCATTTAAAATCTTTTTGATGAGTTTGTAGCAATCTGATTATAGAATCTTGATGTGATGGAGTTAAACCTTTATTAATGTTTAAATATTTTCCAGAATCAAATTTAATTGATGTAATCAATTATACCATAGAAATTTCACTTAGACTATATGAATGCACTTCATGTGGAAATAAGGTATGCAAACAGTTTGTGGCTACAGGAAAATGTGGCGAAGGATAAGGTGGAAGAATAGTCTGCAAGGGACATAGGGTAGTTTCACAAAACTGGTGGGCTACTCCACTATGATTCTAAATAATTCTTGATAGGATATCATATTATTCTTATATTCCAATTAATTTTTCTCTTTTTATCATCATAAGCTATTGGATAGAATGTACCTCATCCCTTTCTTCTCCTACATCTAGCCATAAGGCCTATTCTTCATCATGTTGAGGTTGTGCAAGAGAATAGAGAGAAATTTTCTTAGTGGATAGACCATCTCAAATAGTCATATTTCTTGACCTACATACTATGAAGGTATACAAAATAGAAAGCGAAGGTCTTCCTAGTATAACTGGATAACCTCCCAATGTTTCCTTGGGTGAAAGGATCATGAAATCAGAAGGCCGGTATTCCCAAGAATCTAGGGTAACAACCAAATCATCCATCAAGTTTGATTGTAGAACTATCTACAAGCTGCAAGATTGTGGGAGTAGATCTTAAGCTTGTAATATTAAGTTTCTGCATTATATCTTAGTCATGACATTAATGGAATCCCCTAAGTTAACTAATGCATTCTTGAAATGGACCCCATTGATAACAATGTTAACTACTGGACTTCCAAGGTCAGAGTATTTAGGAATGGAGGCTTTCTCAAGCATTAAATTAGACAACTGACCTAGTACATGGACAATTTTAGGATCTTTCTTCTTTCTTCTTGGATTCTTCAAACAAGCCTCCCTAATTTCTTTTCTATAGATAGGAACTTATTTTATAGTTTGAAATAGGGGTATCTTAACACAAACGTGTTTCAACTAGTCAATAATATCAAAAGTAGACTCTTGTTGTGGTTTGGCTATCTCATTGTCAAGTCTATGAGGAAATGGAGGAGTCTTAGTAGGCAACTTAGATTTTTGACTTTGTTGCATTGAGGTTGGTTGAATAGATTGTTCAACAACTTCGTCCTAGGCCAAATTCTCTAAAGGCACCTATGTTATAACAAGAGAAGATGGTGCTAGAAGAGTAGTGTCTAACCTGAGCTGGTTATCACTTACATTTAGGGCATATGCAAGTTTCTGATTTGGTTCTATGGAATAAACTTGCTATTTATAGGGTTTATTATTGGGATTAAGTGTTGGCTATGCTAGAAACTATGTAGGATTTGCTAGAATTGCATTGGTAGTAGGAGGAGGAGGTGGTGGCATTAAAGATGGCCGTTGAGGTTGCTGTAGGAAACCAAATGATTGGTTAGGCCATTTTTGACCACCCCTCTACTGAGGTAATTGTTTCCAATTACCTTGTAGTGGTTGCCAATAGATTTGGGTTTGTTGCCAAGTATTGTGAGTCTGCTCTCAATTATTCTGGGGTTGATGCCAATTCCCTTGAGGTGCAGGATTTTGGTAGTTTGGTCATTGAGGATATGGGTTATTCCAAGGTTGGGATGGATGATTTATAAGATTAGGACAAAACTATGGTTGCCACTGATTACATAAATAATTTGAAAAGGGACCACTAAAAGTGAAGGGGTCTTGTGACATATCTTGTCTTGGAGCCCATGGCCGTCTTTGAGTAATGTAAAAGACTTAATCATCATTTCCTTCTACTAGATTGAAATTAGTAGGTATGTCCTTAGCCTCCATATTAGCCACCATTTTTCACTTGCAATCCTTCTTCTTTTGTCTACAGTGAGGGAAATATTCAACAAGCATTGCCTTTACTTCCTCATGCTTATTTTTGGTTTGCATGGTGTCTAGATGTGTGACCATGTTGTTGATAATGTCATGTTTAAATTCTGACAGTAGGTGAGTGATTCATGTCCTTGAGACTTCATTTCTAGTTGATTTTCGTACAATAGAGTGATAGCCTCATCCTTTTTTAACAACTACTTTTGAGTAGTTGAGACATATTTTCTTGATACCATCCCAAGTTTATTGGGTGATATCTCCTCCTCCTCCTCCTCCTCCTTCTTCATAAATTTCACCTAGCTGATCTTCAGGGTAGCTAGGAAGGAATCTCCCTAATGCATCTCTTCTTCGTCTATGAATGTAGAATGATAACTCCCTAACCAATTTAAGCTAGAATGAATTTTCAAAAATACCAACTAAAGAAAACTAAAGAGAACATGAAATTAATTATAGTTTTAACTCATGACTGTAATAGGTACTTATCTTGACACCATTCTTGACAATGACACCAAAAATGTAGACCTTTCTAAATGGATTAATAACTCGGTTCAACTCCTCTACTCACAGATTGGTCATCCTAATTGAGAAACTATCTTAGGTTGTGATCTTGAAATGGTTTTGCAAAATATATGCACTAAGTCTCCATTGAGTCCATGCTAACTACTACTGGAAAGAGAAGTAATACAAGAAAATATATGCTTGAAAGTAAACCTACTTGGTTACCAACTACTTAAGAATGAATAGCAGTGAAAACAAATTACAAAAACTAAGTTCATTTATATCAAGGATGAAAATAATCTGCTTGCTTTGGCTCTAGGAACAGACACAATATTTGTTTCCTAGTGGCTACAAGAACATACAAGTGATTGAAAAACAACTATAACAACTGGAATAAACAACAAAATGCAAAGGATCAATCACCAAGTGGCCCCCCTTGGGTGAGTGGATCCAAGTTATTCAACACACTATAAACCCAGAATATCCATTATTTTATTCATATAAAAAAATTGATTACACATGATACTGGAAACTACGAAACTAAATTGTTGAAAATAGTTACATCACTATTAATCTATTGTTGAAACTACGAAACTAAATTGTTGAAAATAGTTACATCACTATTAATCTATTGTTGTCTGATCTCCTAGATAACCTCTCAAGAGGCTTCAAAAACTTATTTAAACTAAAAATTCACAACCAACTGACTAACTAATTATTTGACCACCTCTAAAAAAATAGATGGGTGCAATTATTACATTAAAAATAGAAAGGAGAAATTATCTCAACAAGAAAGAAACAATCTTCTTCTTATCTGCGGGAGAGAATATAGAATAACTACTACCTAGATTTTCTTTGCATTAAAAAATCACTGACTGCTTTGGCTGGAAAGTGGGTCAATTAGTTAAGTTATCAATGAGTCTTCAATGCTGTCCTCTTTGTTTCTCCCAGCTGTATGACTTGGTCCAAGAACCGGTGAAACACATTAAGTGTTAGCTTGACCATTCTTCCCTTTTCATCTATTCCTATAGTGAAAGGTTAGGAACACAAAAACATGGAGATACATCCATTCCACATTACATACATTTATTAAACTTCAGATTTTGTTAATATGGATATATCACATGGCTAATATGGATATATCACATGGCTGTAGGAAAAACATACTACTTGCCTACATGAAACCTATTATGCTTCAATTATTCAAAAGGGAATAATATAAAGATAACCATTGTTTAAAACATCAAGTATTTCATCCCAAAAGTATTTAAGTCCACATGCCATATGTTCATGAGATATTGTTTTAAAATGCATAAAAATATTCAAATCAAAGTCTTTAAACACCCATTAACCCTATAATAGTTCAATCAAAACAAGAGAAAACAGGACAAAATAGGCCATTATTTCAGCTAATCAAAATCCATGCTAATGTATTCCCATGGTCTAGTTGGCACTGCCAAAGGCATATACAATGCAATATTATGACTATTTCCTTTAGCAACTTGAATTTTTTTACAATTCTAAAAAAATTCCTTACATGTCCTTATGAATCTAGGGCCAAAAATAATTCTCACTCACCAAAGCCACTATCTTATCAATTCCAAAGTGTCCAGCTAATCCTCCACATTATTTTTCCTTGATCAAATTGTCTCTTATTTAACTTCTAGGTATACACAACTGAATTCCTCTGAACAACATACCTATTGAATGAAATAATCTAACCATTTACTTCAATCTTCTACAAAATGTTCTCTACAATCTTTCCAAGGTTTTGCAAAATCAGGGTCATCCTCATAGATGATCTTCAATTCATCAAATCCTAGCACTTCAATTCTTATCTCTGTCAGAAAATTTCTCTTTCTACTCAAAGAATCAACAAATTTGTTTGAATTCCCACTTCTATGCTTCAACACAAATGTATAACTCTTTAAGAATTCAACCCATCTCATATGTATCAGATTCAACTTACTTTGACTGTTCAAATATTGTAATAATTGATGATCATTATACAACACAAATTCCTTAGGCAATAGGTAATGTCTCCATTTCTTCAAGGCTTGAAATATAACATAGAATTCTTGATCATAAACTGAATATCTTCTTTTGGCATCATTCAACTTTTCACTAAAATAAGAAAATTGGTCTTCGTTCTTGAGTTAATACTACTCTAATTGTATTCCCACTTGCATCACATTCCACTTTAAATACCTTACTGAAATTAGGTAAATCTAACATAGGTTGTCCAGTCACCTTTTGCTTCAACAAATCAAAACTCTTTTGTGCTCCATGTGTCCACTTGAACATTTTCCTATCTTGTTTGATTGTCTTTGTCATAGGATTACAAACCAAACTGAAATTCCTAATAAAATTCCAGTAAAAACTAGCTAATCCACGAAATGATCTTACCTCTCCAACACTCTCCATGATTTCTTGAACCGTCTTAGGATTCATCTTCAATCCTTCTACTGAGATTACAAAACCCAAGTATACTATCTCTTCCTTCATAAAAGAACACTTCTTGATGTTTATCAACAATAATTTTTCCCAAAATCTCTTTAATACTTGTCTTAGATACAAAAATGATCCTCTTTACTCTTACTGAAAATCAGAATGTCATCAAGGTAAACAATCACAAACTTACCCAAGAATTTCTTCAATACTTCATTCATTAGCCTCATAAAAGTACTCAGTGCATTAGTAAATCCAAAAGGCATCACCAACCATTCATACAATCCTTCATTTGTCTTGAACACTATCTTCCACTCATCACCCTATCTAATTCTAATACGATGATAACCACTGTTTAGATCAATCTTTGTGAAATACTTTTCTCCACTTAAAAAATCCATTATATCTTCCATCATAGGCAAAGGAAATCTATACTTTACTGAAATCTTGTTAATATCTCTTGAATTAGTATACATTATCCATTCTCCATTCTTATTTGGTGCTAATACTGTAGGTACTACAGAAGGACTCAAACTTTCTTTGATCAAACCCTTCCTTAATAACTCTTGAACTTGCCTATTCAATTCTTTATTCTCTGTAGTTTTCATATGATGTGCTGATTTATTAGGTAAACTAGCTCCATGAATTAGATCCATGCAACTACTAATAATTCTTACAGATGGTAATCCATCAGACACATTATCTCAAATTATATATTCATATCCAGTCAGCAATTTCCTTATCTCCTCAAGATGTTCCACTACCGATTCTAAATCAAACTTCGTAGGAGTCAAAGCATAAAACATACTATCACTTTTCAAACCATCCAATAATTTCCTTCCTTCAACCAAAAAAATTCTAAGACTAGTGAAATTCTCATTCTTAGGAGTCTCAACTAGGGGTAACAATACTTGTTTCATCCCATTAGCCACAATAGTATGCCTATTGCTTCTTCCATCATGCAAATCTTGGCTATCATACTACCATGACCTATCCAACAAGATATGACACACATCCATAGGCATAATATCACAAAGAAATTCATCATGATAAGACCTCATCTTCAATTTTAGTAGGCATTGTTCACTTACCAAAAACTTATAATCATCCTCTATCCATGCAATCTAATAAGGTTTCATATGTTTCATCCTCTACAACTTCAACTTATTCACCAACTCCTCGGAGGCTAAGTTATCTAAACTCCCGCTGTCAATGATCACTTTGCAACACTTTCCTTCAACTTTGTATATTTTTTTTAACAAACTTCTCCTCACCAATGAATCTTGATCTATCTCCTTGTTATAGAGGACTCTCCTCACCATTAGGGCTTTTCGATCTTCGGGTTAGTTCAAGGATTCACTAGATTCTTCTTCCAAAAAAGCATTTCGACCACTATTCTTAGTATTCTTACTTGAAATTCCTTTAGTACATTCAAAATCTTGATGTCCTAGACTAAAAAAATTTAAATGAGTTCCTCTAAACATTCTCTTATCATCCCTCTTGTAGCTACTTGATCCACCTCCTCTCTGGAAATTTTTGTCATCTCTTCGGTATGAGTTCTCTTACTTGAATTATGTCTTGCCTTTGCTCTAATTTGAATAAGATCTACCTCCTCCAAAATATCTACCCCTCTAGGATCTATCACCTCTTCCTCTTTATCTCTATTCATGTCTCTTGTTCAATTTATCCTAAAATTTTAGGGCATATTGGTAAACTTCCTCTACACTTTGCAATTTGACCAAACTAATCTCATCTGGAATTGATGTCCTCAAACCACATAGGTACCTTGAAACCCTCTCAACATAATCATCAGTATGTCCAGATTTGATATCCAATCTATATAATTCTTTGGTACACCCCTCCACACTAAGATCCTTTTATTTTAAATTCTACAACTTCCTAAACAAACTTACTTGGTAATCAACATGTAAGAACTTGGCCTTCAATTTGTTTACCATCCTATCCCATGATTTTATCTTGTCCTTTCCCCTTCTTTTTCTACTGGTCTGCAAATGTTCCCACCATAATGATGCATGTCCTTTTAACTTTATGCAAGCATATTTCACCTTATTATATTCATAGATACCTTCATAATCAAAATACTTCTCCATCTTTGTGATCTAATCAAGTAAGTCATCTAAATCCAAGTTACCATGATAATCAGGTGGATTGAAATGTGGTCTTGCATTAACTCTAGTTAGGGCCTTTATGAATCTACCATATCCTTGTTCAAGTTTTGGCTGTGCTTCACCTTCTTCAACTACTTATCATTTATTTCTTCCTCTACATCACCTACATCTTCAATATATTGACCTCTCCTCTGGGCCATTTAAACAACATCTAATCTAGCTGCAATTTGTATCAACATATCTAACACAAATGGATTGACATCTCACCTTCCACCTCTAGCATTTCCTCTCTGATCCATCCTGATAAAATCCTCTATAAGTGTGTTTTAGATCCTCCCTCTAATACCCCACAACCTATCAAAATCAAGACTTTTCCAACTCAAGAACCACGATCTGCAACAACAAAATAAAAAACTTTCTCTAATACCACTTGGTGCAGCCAAGGACACGAGGAACCTCAAAAAATTTAGTCGAATGCTTGCAGAAAGAGTCACACAATGGAAGAAACACAAATTATGGAGAGATATGCAAGATTTTATTTATGATTATCATCAATGAAATCAAGTACAATGGATATACAACATGCATTCTTACATTCCAGACATACATGCCTACTTTAGAACCCTTTTAAATGTTATCTTTTTATACTATCTATCACAAGTTCACACTGATAATTCTAGGTATTGAAGATATAAAAATTTTCTATGATACAAATGGATCAATTACATTAGTTCATAAATCCTTCATAAGCATTAGGTCGGCCTAGGAAAGATCACATTCTTCAAGAACATGAAAAAATATTATATTATAGGTTAGGACCTAAAATCATAAGAATATCTCACAAATAGATAAAACATTATGAGAGAAACCAAAATTAGGTCATACATGCACATAATATCATTGAGATATGTGTCATGAAGCTTTTCTGATCAGAAAAATCCTTCGCGAGATCAGAAAATACAAACTAGCCATGAAACGTGAAGAACAGAGATGTCCCGCCGAAATTCCAAAATATCTCACATGTGAAGAAGCCATTTGAGATAAGAACCTAGGTGAGGGTAAAAATTATTCCAAGAACACTCCATGAGATGTGCAAAAATAACTAATCCAAATTGAAGGAACATTGAAGGAAACTTAGAAACAGACAAACTGGAAAACTAAAAACAAAATATTTTTGGTTGATGCAAGATTGCCAAGAACCCAAGATGTTCCTACATCATGGACGACTACAAAGAAGCTTTCCCTCTATCCTCCAAAACAACCTAACCTAATTTGGGACAGCGAGTGTGGCCTGATGTAGGAGAGGAATATGAGGAAGTCAATTCAGTGACACAACTCATGATGATAACAAGGGATCTTTTTCTTTAGCTTCAAGAAGAGGATGAGTTACTCTTTAATATCATTCAAAATCACTATGGAGTAGGTGAGAAACCATTGAGTCTATCTTGTCTATAATTCCCATTACAAATAATCCTTCTTGATTTTTGTTCACCTACCTGCTTTCATGTAGGCGCATACATGATTCATACACCACAACCACATGAAGTTCAAATGACTTGTCTCAGTGAAGTAGCCATGATGGAACTAATGAAGAAAATAGAGCTTTCACCAGGTAAGTATTTGAACATTAACAACAAGCTTACCGAGGATCAACAATTATCTCTGACAAAATTACTTAAATCTTAAGAGAAATAATTTGCATGGGATTGCCATGATATGAAATACCTTGACATCAAATTATGCACACAAAAAATCTACATAAAGGCTGATTGTAGACCAGCAAGGAATCCTCAAAGGAGGATTAATCTTGCACTAAGAGAGATAGTGAAAGGGGAATTGTAGAAATTGTTGAATGCAAGATTTATATGCCCCATTTATGATAGCCAATGGGCATCACCTCTTGTGATACTTCCTAAAAAGGGGAAAGGAAGAGTTTGTATAGATTATAAGGAGCTTAATGTTGCAACTAAGAAGGCTCATTTTCCACTCCCTTTTATTGCCCAGGTGCTATATTCATTATCAGGGAAGCTATATTTTTCATTCTTAGATGGTTTTAGTGGTTACAACCAAATAAGATTGCCCTTGAAGACCAAGAGAAGAAAAAATTTACCTGCCCATGGGGAACCTATGCCTATTCTTTCTTACCATTTGGCTTATGAAATGCTCCAACTACATTTCAAATGGAATTCATTAGCATATTTTCAGATATATCATATGATTGCATGAAAATATATATGGATTACTTTACTACTTATGGTGCTACTTATGAAGAATCCTTGAGTAACTTGTATAAATTTTTTCAGAGATGTCAAGATCATAACCTGTCCTTAAATAGTGAAAAGTGTTTCATGATGATGTAGAAAGGCATAGTGCTTGGACACTACATTTGAAAAGTAGGTATTCAAGTTAATCCTGCAAAAATTGAGGTCATTATAAGTTCCTTTAAACCCCTACGAAGTAAATAGATGTCAGATGTTTCTTGGGGCATGTAGGTTATTACAAAATATTCATAAAAGATTTCAGCAATATGGTAGGAGCATTATACAACTTGTTGAAAAAAGATATTGATTTCCAATGGACACCCCATTGTGAAAATGTATTCTTTGATTTGAAGACAACATTGACTCAAGCACTAGTTCTCAAGGGACCTAATTGGGAAATTAATTTCCACATACATATTGATGCATCAAATTATGTTATTGGTACATTCTTGGGACAAAAAGAAGCAACAATAGAAACTGTCATATATTTTATTAGTAAAAAATTGCAAGGACCTGAATTTAACTATACTCTGATAGAAAAAGAAATGTTAGCTATCACCTATGCATTAAAAAAATTCAGGCACTACATTATTGGTTACCAAATTTTTGTGCATACAAACCATGCAACCATTAAGTACCTTATGAACACACCTTCAATCACTGGTAGTTTGGCACAATGGTTGTTGTTAATACATGAGTTTGACATTACTATTGTTGAAAAGCCACAAAAAAAAAATATAGTAGCTCATTTATTATCTAGGCTGACAACAAAGGATGATAGACCCATAATTGATGACTCATTTCCAAATGAGCACTTATTCTCCATTTCCGTTCATATCCCTTGGTATGATGACATCGAAAATTACTTGGTTGCCAACAAAATTCCTCCTCACTTTTCACTAAACGAGAGCAGATTACTTGTTGAGAAGAGATTCAAATTTTTATGGATAACAGGATGTATGTTCTATACTGGAATAGATCAAGTAATGAGGAGGTGTGTAAGAGAAGATTTGACTTATGATATCTTGCATGCATGTCACGATGAACCACGTGTAGGGAATTTTGCAACAAAGAGAATAATCATGAAGATACTCAATTCAAGATACTACTAGCCTACACCCTTCGCGGACATGTAACCAAGTATGTAAGGAAGTGTGATAGATGTCAAAGAATGGGAAGACCAACTAGATCAGATGAAATTCCTCTACATCCATAGGTGGTGGTGACACCATTTGATAAATCGGGATTGGATTTTGTAGGCCCTATTGATCCTCTATCCAATACAAGTCTTATATCCTAGTATACACTGATTATGTGACCAAGTGGGTTGAAGTAAAGGCCATGAAGCATGCATAGGACAACAAGGTTGTAAAGTTTCTCTATGAGGATATTTTTACCAGCTATGGAGTTCCTAGGGAGGTTGTCACAAACCAAGGAGCCCAATTTACTTCCACTCTTATCGCAACCTTAGTAAATGATTATAATACTAGACACATGAAGTCAACACCCTGTCATCCACATGAAAATGGGCAAGAAAAGATGAAAAATACATAAATTGAGGCCATACATACCATAATAGTAGATGTTCATAGGAAAGATTGGGCATCGAGACTTCCTAAAGTTTTATGGGAATATAGGACATCTTGGAAGATAACCATAGGTTTCACACCATTTGAAATATTATATAGAAAAATAGTTATGATGCCTATTAATTTCGAGCATAAGATTTTAAGAACAACCCTTGAACTAGATATGGACATAACTAAAACTAAACAAGAAAAGATTATGCAACTCAATGTCCTGGATGAATTAAGGAAATCAACATTCCACCATATCAAAGTTGTGAAAAATGAGAGGATAAATTAGCATGATAAATACATCAGAGAAAAAATATTATAACAAGGTGACTGGAAAATGCTATATGAACCGAACAAGAAAATATTATGCAACTCAATGCCATAGATGAATTAAGGAAATCAATATTCCACCATATCAAAGTTGTGAAAAATGAGAGGATAAATTAGCATGATAAATACATTAGAGAAAAAATATTATAACAAGGTAACTGGAAACTTCTATATGATTCAGGGTATAGGGACAATATGGGTAAGCTACAAAAAAGGTGGCTTGGCCCCTATGAGATAGAAGAAGTTTTCCCCAATGGAGATGTGTAACTCTCTACAATAGATCTTGATCACTTCAAATTGATAGTCAATGATCATCGGTTAAAGTTCTATCAAAAGTTGATATCCAAGCAGGAGTTCCTATAGCAATTCAATGCAGGTCTCACATCCAAACTTTCTACAGCTATAGAAGGTGGACTTTATGTCACACCTTCTACATAGTTAGCTGCATGGAAGAAATTTTAATAAATATTTCCACCTCTTGTGGAAGTCAAATTCTTCCTTAATAAATTCACACTCCACTTCATTCATTTCACTTCACTTCTTTTCATAATCATCTCTTTATCACTCCACTTCCACATCCACTTCTCCTATTTACCAGGTCTAAATGCAACAACTTTAGCAATGATAAGATTTTCAACATTTATTACACACATCAAGTATGCACATTAACATTCAACATATTAAATGCATCAAATACTTTATTTATTTTCTACATAATTAAAAAGGATGTCTTACATAGAAATTCATCTGAAGTATCTCTTGCCACCTTTTTCAAACATGTATGGACACCTGTCAACCTTTTGGTTGGGGGAAGTAAACAAGTGTCATGTCATGATTTAACCCTTCTCAAACCTTTTGTATGCCTACCTTTTTGCAAATTACAAGCCTCATTATTTATTGCAAATCTTTTGAAGTAGGGATGAAATGACAACTTATATGCAAAATAAGTATTGATATGACCCATTTTAAATTTTTTAAACTTACCTATAGTGTGATGACATTATTTTTCCATTAGTATACTTAGAGGAAAAACACAGTCAAAAAGTATTACCGGTAGACATTAGGCATCACCGGCGAACCATAAGTAGTACTGGTGAAATGCAAGCATACCCGATAGCACAAAGAATTTTTGAGAAAAATGCTAAGTATAAATGTGACAAGCTTCACCGGCGAACACAAGCATTACCGGTGAACACAAGAATTATCGGCAACACAGTTTATAGAATCAACCCGATAGGAACAGACAAGCATAGCTGATGACATGTTCAAGAAGGAACACCGACGATCAAGAAAACTGACCATCAGAACTGATAGACAGATCAAGAACCCGCAATTTGTGGATTTGAGTTTTACACATCGATTAAAGCAATGTAAATCTATTTATAGAGTTTTTTTAAAAAAAAATCATATTAGATGGTCATGCATGCTTTATGTAAATTCTTTAAAGCATCCTAACGGATCAAAAGCATATCTAACTACAGATCAAGATCAAGTTGTATATCTTGAATCTAGAGTTAACGTGTAAATGCATGAATCAAGAATTGAGCCTAGATTAGTATAAATAGATGTTCATACTCATTTGTAAGTACATGAATTCCTAATAATTGATAGCCATGAAGAGCATCTAAGGAGTAGAAGGTAGAATTCATGCAAAGATCAGAAATAGAATACATCAGTTAACAAGAACACACAGAGGCTACCGACGAGCAGATAAAGGTAATACTCAATCATGGAAGGATGATTAACAGTATTTTTGGAGCTTCATAGGATCTATTTTATCAGCAATTGAAGATTGTATTTATCATCAAATCAAAGACTTATGTAGTTTCATTCTAACAAGTGCATCACATCTAAAATCCTTTTGTAGAAGGTGGACTTAACCGTCCTTTGTAAATCTCTTAATAGAGTGCACACTTAAAAGTGTTGCTAAAGCTTCAAATGAAGTAGATCTTAATAGGTCTCCACTGTAATACTCCTAACAAGGTAGGTCATTGGAAGTGACCAAATTATAATCCTTAACCGGCTCTTCTTATCTACAGATAGTGAAGTTTGTGGGTAACAATCTCCACCGCAGTTTTTACTTCCTTAACCGGAGTTTTTTGCGATACCATATCTTGTGTTATGTGTTATCAAATTTCATGTATGTTTATTTTACTGTTACACATCAAATGGAATGTATGATATGATTTCATATACATAAATAAAGATGAACAGATAGATAAGTTATTTTACAAACTGATGACTAAGGGTTAATGGGCTAACCAAGAAAAGTTTTAGTGGCACTGAGTCACCCCTCCCCTCTTAGTACAAATTATCTTAATATAATTCCAACATAGTGATATCTTCTCCACCACATACCTTGTAATAAAATATTTTAGCACATCCAACCTTAATTACCATGAATGCGTTTGAGATGATTTTATCTTGGCAGCAATGCAAAAAATTTATGAGTGGAGTTTTTTAGATTAGTTACATATAAGTTCAAGAGGTTGTAGGAGGTAGTGTGGAAAGGAGGTTTCAGGAAGAGAGTTTTCAAATTTTTTGGAGCCTACTAGTTTGAGGAAAATTTTCCATTTCCAGATTAATTCAAATTATTTTTAAAGATATGAGCAGAATTAAGAGAAGACGATGAAAGGAAATCATGGGAGGACAACCAATACGTAGTGAACTGACAGTTCACAATGTGATACTTTAGGACCCTATTAGTGAACCCATATTTTTCCAATGTGGTTGGCTGGAGTTTTTTCTCAAGTTAAATGGATGTGATATTGATATTGCTCTTGAATTTGCATGAACTCTCACAAACAGAGAAGCTACAGTGAAGGTTTTAAAAGTGATGTCCATTAAAGAGAGGATAGTAGAGGTAACATGATTACCAGCTTCTGGTGAGAGATACCCTGAGTCTATGGACACAAAAATTTTCAGGGATGAGTTTAAAAGGCCCCATGACCCTCCATTGAGTGTGGATAAGAAAGGAACAAAAATATTTTCATTACCCCTAGATTGGTGCCACATGGAAGTATACATTATCAAATATTTGACATGTGAGGGTAGGCAATCCAATTTCCACTCTGTTCACTTAATTTTTTTTTCATATCAGGAATGGGGGGAAAATGAATGTTCCCAACATCCTCTACCATCTTCTATCCAACATGACATTTGAAGTACAAAGTGGTAAGCCAAATTCTATATCCCACCATGGTTTAATAAATTTATTAGTAGAGAGGTTTGTAAGGGATATTTCTTAGATGAATTGGGAAGAATTTGTTCAAGTTAGGGAATTTAATGAAAATGTAGGGCTTAAGGGTCATCCTTTGACCCACAAAGTTAATATAGAAAGAGGAGGCTTTAAATTAACCTTGGGAGCTTCTACATCAAGGACAACCCTAGTTGCATCTCTTGCAGCTGGGGCCAATTCCTCTAAACCTTCTTCTGGAAAAAATAAAAGCTCCTATGAAGGGGTTAACATAAGTGAACGAGCACCTACAATCCAAATGAAAACTAGGGTTTCTATGTAAAGGCATAAGGGTAAGGTAAAGAAAATAAAGGAGTCAAAGGGTGAAAAAAGAAAGAAAAAGTTGAACATAAAACTCCCAGCCCAAGGAAGAGGGGATCAAAGACAAAGGAGTCCCCTGAAAATCCTAGTTCAAAGAAGAGAAAATTAAAAACCAAAGGTTCCCTTGTAGCCATTAGTGAGAAGACTCCCAAAAGGTAGAAGCAAGAAAAAAATTCTAAAACAACCAGGTCTTCCCCTAAAAGAAGAAGTCATAGATTGAGAGGGAATCCTCAAAAAATAACTATACCTAGGAAAGCTAGCAGTAATATTAAAATTGAGTCTTCTAAGTCTTTCTATATCACTCCCAGTGAGGAGGAAATGATAATCTTTAACAACCTCCTAGGCCACCTATGGAAGATATCCAATTCTCCTCTTCTAAAGAACCTTAAAACAATCCTCTTATGGAGGTTCACGACTCAAATGTCAAGAAAGGTGAAGAGATATCTCAGGAGGGTAACCCAGGTGAGAAGAATTAAGAGGAACATGAGTTATTGTTGATTGAGGATCAACCTTAGGGAAATTTGGGCTTAGAAGGATTACTCAAGATTTTTTTCGCTGTAGAACAAATGGAAGAACAAGTCCCAACTTAAATGGAGAATGGAAAGGATAAGAAGAAGAAGATTTGGGTGCCTAGCCATAAACCCACTCCTTTTTCATGGGCATTTGTAGCCTTGGACTTATATTATGATATGGAGGATAGAGAAGCAGAGTGGGAAAGAGAGAATTTGTAGTTACAGGAGGAAATAAATAGGAAAAATGAGGAGATTGAAAGGAAAGAAGAGGAGATTGTGGCATTAAAAAATAAGGTAGATAATATAGTCACAATGATCCCTCAAAATTGGAATGTAGAATACCTCTAAGGGTTTATGCATTGTATTTTAAAGAACTCAACCTATCTTTTAGGTTGTCAAGGATTATGTATGACCAAAATCTCTCTATAGAAACCACTCATGATTTTTATGATGTCTTTCAATCCTCCCTCACAACAACTAAGAATATACTCTGTGATTTTTACCTCCATAATTTTGTTGTACCACATGACATAGAATGGAATCCACTACTCTGTATTGGTGATATCCATCTCTAGGCCCTTATGTCTAGTATGCAAAATGAGAATGTTAGAGGGCATCAATTTAAGAACTATAGAGATAAGGAGCTTTTCATTCATCTAACTCTTAGGGATGAGTCCAAGAATCCTAGGAGACTCTACTATGATTGGAAGAAGTTGTTAAATGTGACTGAATTGAGACCAAATATTTTAGCCTTAAGAGAAGGGGTTTACCAAGAATTTGAGCAAGTGATACAAGATGAGGGACATACAACTTTAGGATTCATTACAAAAAGATAGGCTGCATTGACAGATGGGTTGAAGCATTTGGAACCACACTCTCTATTTTATAACTATTATGCAAAAATCCAAAACTCTATGCAGTAGATGCATTTGGGAAGAGTCAATCAGAATGACTGCATACCACTTATTTTTTGGCCTCAAATGCTACTTTGGATAACACTTGATTGCAAGAAGTTAGGTAATGCATTTTATGAAGCAGTTGGGAAGGACATATGGGAAAAATTGGAAAAAGATAAGGGATTTTACTGGAGCCTAGCTATAGGAGGATTAGGACAACATATTCCAAATGATTATAGGATAGAGGCCAGAATGAGAATTTGGATGCTTCCTGGAGGACCAACAAAAGATGTGGGTCGGGGGAATGATGAGCCCATTTAATGGCTCATTTTTGTCATAGGTTTTATACTTTTAGAAGATATTTCAGGAGGTTCTTAGACTATGATAAGGTTTTAAATCTTATTTATATGTTTTATGCAAACTTTTAGACAACTCCTTAAAGACTATTGATCATGGCTATAAACTTATCCTTTATATCTTTTTGGGTGGATGCATGAAATTAATGCATATCTATATTTATATGTGGGATATTTATGGTAATTATACATGTTAATGGATGAATGTTTATTCTAATGCAATATGCATATATGCCTATGTTTTTGTGCAAAATAATGTCATGTAGAAAGAGCAAGTTAACGGTCAAAGATCTTGCAACAAGAATGTTCCAGTAGTGCAGTCAGTTTAAGACAAAGTCCCGAGCAGGAATAATTCAAAAACCACCCTCAAGTAGCCATAACCATTAATAATGGAACCATAATATTATTACTAAAGAAGATTAGATTTAGGGGTATTTGGTTATGCTATATTCTCTCAGTAACAAGAAACAAGTTTGATTGTTTCTATCTCAAAGCATGACTCCATATTTCATGTTGTAATTAATCAACACCCTCCTACTGGCTCAAGAGTGAATTCATTGATAGATAAGGTTATTTTTTTCTTCCCCTATAAATAAGGCACATGTACTCTTTCAATAGAGTTAGTTAGTGAGAGAATTGCCACTATATCTTTCATATTTTAATTTTATTGTAAAGCAGTTTTCGGCTCCTTAGTATGTAACACTTTTGTGATCAATAAAATAACATTTTGAGTTCATAGTAAATAGTTGATTTTATAAGAGACTCATCAAGGGGGCCACATAGTGAGTGTTCTGATTGTAGCGGTTAGTATTTATTTTGCATTCAATAGTTAGTCATTGTTTGATAATTGACAGTTCCTGCAGCCCCTAGGAAATACTTCCAGTGACTATTCCTACAACCAAAGTTGGCAGAGTAGTTCCTACTGGTTGTCAATGCACTTCAATTCTATTTTTTAATTAAATTTAGTTTAGATGATATCTATTGTGAGTGTTTTTGTTATTTCCTTCCTTGCATTTTACTTCCAACATTATTTCCTTTTCAGCTGTAGAAACATGTTTACAAAGTGAAATCCTAGTGCATATATTTTGTAACCTATTTCAAGTAACAAATCCCTAGGTTGACATGAAATGAATCTTTGAGATGAATAAGATAGCTACTTGGTATGTATGTCTAATCCCTGAGTTAAGGTTTTATAGCCTAGTTATTTAAGCCATTGAAGGAGACCAACACATATAATAGGGAAGATGATGAAATACATCCAAATAAGAAGGTAAGATTACACAAGATATTTGGATTTGAAATAGGTAGAAATAATATATTCGAGCAAGGCAAGGTTGGTTACAATTACAAAAAATAATTTTGTGAAAGAAACAGAGAGAGAGATCTCTAAAAATATGTACAAACTTGCCTTTATAAATCAAACATAACTCTGATTACATGTGAAGTTCAAACCCTAAATAGGGTTGAGTCTACAAAATATGACCAAAAGAGAAGATAAGAGATAAATAAGATCTCAATAAATATTGAAATAACAAAGAATAACCAAAATTGAATAAAATATCCCCTACATTGGATAAAGCACCCTTTGCAACTAGAAGCAATAACTATTGAGCCAAAAGTCTTCATGTCCTTATGAAAACACCTTTAATGTTTGGATAAAGGTATATAATTAATGCTTAGATGGAGTGCAAAAGAAAACTACATTAAGAGTTTCTTGGAAAAAGTAGCTGAAAATTCAGTATATCATGCTCTGCATTTATTAAAAAACCCTAGCTATTAAAAACCTCTGCCAATGAATGAATATGATTGCCTCTGGCACTAACTACATCTTTTTACTTTGTAAACCCCTTAAAAATTGATATGATTGATTAAAAAATTGATCCAGACCTCCATCACACCGTTGAAAAATGTCATTGATGAAAAGCAGAAGTTATACTAAAATTGACCTTATCAATGAGAGTGGGCACTTTGATGAAATACAAAGCCTTTTAATAGATCTCCAATTCCCACTAAAAAGATATGTCTATGAGACATAAAAGAGCTACATAAAAAATGACTTATCGATGTAGCTCATGACTTTGATGGGTCACTAAAACACTTCTTAGACTATCCAACTTGTTGGTAAACAGATTGTTCTTTTCAATTTAACTCTCAAATGCCCAAATTTGTGAGAAACAATTTGATACCAACAGTTGGATAATCTATCACTAGGTTGATAGATTTCCTCTAAATTGAAAGGTTCAGCTCCCTTATGAATGATATTCAATAAATTTGTTTTATTCCTAAACTAACTGAGTACGTTCTTAACCTGAGAATGGAAGAGGAAAACCAGCCAGCCCTAGACAGAACCAACTCAGGTAGTAAATTCAACATTAAACCTAGCCAACCCCAGAAATCCATACATCTTATGACTCCCTGACATTGGTAATGCAACTATTAATGCTAATTATGTGAATGCAATGAAGGGATGAAGATTTAATATTCAGATTCTTGCAATAGGAATGCATGCAAATGCTCTCATCTACATAACATTCATCATTTGACACAAGATGCAAGATAATGTCTAAAACCGAATACAAAAATGCTCTCATTGAGTATTCAGAAAATAATACCCAAACTCTCTGATTCGAAGCAAAACTCTTCTTTGTTTTGAACACAACAAATAAGAATACTCAGATTTTACTTGCTTAAAACTTATTGCCAAATCTATTACAAAACTAGAACAAATATCTCAAATGCATAAAATGAAATGCAAGAATGAAAATGTCTTCTCCCTACTCTAGCACTCTTACTTTTGTAGAAAAGAAGAACCCTTTTCTCCCCCTCAGAGTTTACAATAAATATCTTTTTCTAATAATTCCTCAAGACCCATCAGTTATGTAACTACCCTTTCGGTTCTGTAATCGACTCTTATTTCTTGGATATTTGGCTTTAATGCCTTTTCATATTCTCTTACATTGTATGGTAATGAGATCCCCCTTTGAGAAGATATTTACCATCTATCCTCTATATCTTCATCTGATTTGAATGTCTCCACCTTCACTCAAGTAACCACTATATGGCTTTAAATCAATCCATTGGGTTCAATAAGAGTCACTTTAACTTGATTAGTGCTGACACTTTATCTAACGACTTACATGTGTCTACCAGGGAAATCTGCAACTTCTAGGATGACATGGTGCATGTATAAAGATAATTTCCATTTGCAATGATATGTAAAAATCCATTTGACACCTGTCATAGGGCCCTTTGACACTCAATCTTTATCTTCAACTTTGTTTATCATCAACATAAATTTGATGACTCATTGGCTTATTCATATCATTCTGTATTGATTCATTCAATCTTACACTTGAATCATACAACTACATCTTCTTTCCCATACATCACAAGCCCTACATATATATAATTTTATCCCACCTCAAAACCCAACATCTCTGTATTCTATGTGAGACCATGAAGCAATCAAAAGTCCATTTCTAAATGCATCACACCATCATGGGTTTTGAATGGGATTGGCGCCTCTCCATGTTTGAGACTGTGGCATTTCTTCATTCTTATGAGTGCCCATATCATACCGTCATAGTCTGTGTCATATACTGAGCTCAACTCTATTTAATTCATATCAGGTTTAGCAACATACCATTTGTTTCTAATCAATCATTTTTCATGGTTCGGGCACATACATCCATTTATGTTTGCAATCATTTCGAATGCGGTGATATTTTTGAAATCTTACATTGGGCTCATCTCTTTATTGATTGAAACATGAAAAGTAAATCTTCTGTCAAGAACATGAATGCCAAATGCCCTATTCAGCTTGCATACTCTATTTCCTCTCCATTACATTCAAACACCTCACTCACTATATTCCTCTGTCTCAGTTTCTGAATTTCTAAAGTTCTTTTCTTTGTTATCTCTCATTGTGTGCATAGACATTTGTATCTTTACAACCATAGTTTTATTAATGATGACATGTAATTGATTGAATGTTTGATAATGTTAAGTTTAAGATGATGCAAGACATTAAAATAGTTAATGGTTTGTATTGTCATTGATGTCAACTTGATATCATCTATATGATCATGTACATAATGCCAAAGACTTTAGAGAATCAATGGAATAATGATTATGCTTTCAACAATGCATAAAATTCAAGTATTCACTAAGTGACAGACCACACCGATGGAGTGCACACCATTGGTAAAGGCAGAGAAAAAGTCACAGTGATGCCCGACGAGAAAAAGACAGTCTTTCCTGATGAAGCAAAATCTCAGGATACACGATGAACTAAAAATGGAGTTGACCAAAAGATGGAGACCCCAAAGCTAACTGGAGTTACACTGATGGAACTAGTAGTTGTCACCAATGACAAACTGCAGAATTGACCGATGGAATAGAGAGTTCAGAAAATGACAAAATATCTAGCTGGAAAAGCTTAAGGATAGACTTAACTGGTTGTTTTATTTATTTTATTTGACCACAATTAAGTAATTGATCTAAAGAAGATTTATACAGTTGGCAAGAAGATAACTACGAGATAAATCAGGAGTTAAAGCCGTAAATCAATTTGGCTGGATTATTTTTCACGTCAAGAATCAAGAATCAAGAATGATGAATTAAGGAATATCATGTCTATATAAGAGACAAGCATAATTTATTTCTGTATGCAATCATATACATGGAAGGGTAGTGAATAGAAAGAAGATGCTGAAGAGAAACTGGTGAAGGATAAACTTCATACAATCTTGATCAATCAAGCCGAGGGAGAGCTAAAGAATTTTGCAGACACCAACGAACAATGAAGCACAACATCATAGAGAAAAAAGTGTGGATCACTAAGGAATTGAATTGATACATTGATCAAAGAGGTATTGTACTTAAATATCTCTGAAAATATATAATTCAAAGTTGCATTAGAAACAGGTCATAGTGTTTCAGTTTAACCATTGAAGCATCAAGTCTCTTAACAGAGCAGGACTTAACAATATTCTATAATTGAGGTATATCCTAACAGATTACCAAAAAGGTTTATTCATGAAAGTAGCATTGAATTTGAATAAATCCTATTGACAGCCTAAGAAGGAGGTTGATTCAAGGATGATAGCAAGATTTGCCTAAATCCTATTGACAGTCTAAGAAGGAGGCT
Source organism: Thuja plicata (assembly GCA_018584345.1). Classification (NCBI taxonomy): domain Eukaryota; kingdom Viridiplantae; phylum Streptophyta; class Pinopsida; order Cupressales; family Cupressaceae; genus Thuja; species Thuja plicata. The sequence goes on along the minus strand of MU226930.1, from coordinate 571,047 downwards.
GATTCAAAGATGGTAGCAAAATAGATGCCAGATACTAAGTGACAACCTATATGTATAAAATCCTTTGACAAGGCCGTACTTAACAATGTGTTTCTAACCTTTAACAGGGTTGGCTCCTAACAAGGCTCACTTCAGAAGAGTGAAAATTTGGGGTACTGGTCCTAGTGGTTATTTCCCTTAACAGGGTTTCCACATTAAAATCCATGTGTTATGTGTGTATGGTTTATTACTTTATTGTTTTACATTTCACATATGCATTTTTGGATTGATTAGTATACTCTGCATATTTACTGAGTATTGATAAATAAGTTTTATTGCTTATCGGTAATCAAGGAGAATAAGGGCAGTTAAGGTAAAATGACAGACGGTTAATTATTTCAAGTATTTCAAGGCATGCATCTTGTAGGGACTTAATAATATGAGTTGTATTGATTGGTGGATTAAAGTTTAAAGGATAAATTTTTAAGGCCACTGATTCACCCCCCCTCTCAGTTATTACTAACAATTAATGTCACTTTTGGCTATCATGATGCTCGCGAGAATTGAGAGTGATCGGGCTTTGTGCTTGGAATATGGTTTTGAATTTGATTACATTGTGCATAGTGACCACAACGTACCTATTTGTGATACTTGAACACCCCTCAACTATATGATAGTTGACACCCATTATTATGTCGATGTAATGCACATTGAATTTCAATCCTACTAAAGCTTTGTCTCTGTTTGAATCACAGCTAGACCTCTACCTATTTCACATTAGTCTTAATGAATAAGAGTATGATTCATTTGTTGAGCGATTGGGAAACAAAGCCTCCTCTCTGTCATCGATCTCATCTTCACTTGTAGATTACTTCCCCTATTCAGTCTCCCTATTTCTGATAAAGATTTATGTTCCTATGCATTCTCATTATGATTTTGGAAGAGGTCGGCACCATCACTTGCTAATCTACCTTTGCGAAATTATCATTTTGAGTTTCAAAATGTGGAAAATCTCAAACCGATGGCTCCTGGCGGAAAATACCAAATCAACTACAAAAGGTGCACCTCTTTCTTCATTTTCCACAAACTGTCAGGATATCTTTTAATAAACCTTTTTTTTTTTTGGATCAGTCAATCAGTGTGATTCCTTCATTATTTGGATTGAATTCCCCGATCTCCAATTGCAATCAGACCTATTTGTGCATTGGCATAAAATTGCAAATGAGCTTCTTCATTGTGGAAAATCCCAAATGTAGGTTTAAAAGTGCAACAATTTTTCAATTTCCACTTCACTTGATGTAGGTGAGATTTGCACATTCTAATAACAGCTATCAACTATCAAACAGGAACTCTTCTTTGCCTTGGTCGGGTGATGTGATACCCAAACTTGCTCTTCAAACCCCAAGATCTCTTAGGGTTTCCTTAGGTCTTTCACCTAACCAACTAGGGCTTCTACTCACCCTAGGCTCCCTAGGATCCTGCTCAAGAGATCCTACCTATTCAGTTGGGGCATATCAACAAAGTAGAACCATCCTTGCTCACTAGCTCCTCCAATCCAAAATCAACCCTCAAGTCCATCAAAGGCCTCCAAGGGTGTTAGCCACTCATATAGGGTTTTATTAGATCCCTTCTGACATCTGACACCCCAAACAATACTATAGTCATGAGTAATTACAACCCACAAGTGTAAACACACGAAAAAGCTACAAAAAGGCTACAAGGATTAGCCCTCAAAATGAACTCAAAATGAGATATCTTGAAAAACCCCTTAATAGTTCCACAAAAAAATCACCAATCTGGATACCCTTTTCAGAGTACTTGGAGATTTTATAATTTTTAAGCCCCCAACTTGTCAGTACAGTCAAAGCATAATTTTAGGCTTAAAAAGAGGGTTTCAAGGGTTTCACTGCTGACAGTGGTAAAGTTTGCTTTTGCCCCTCTTGGGAACCTTTCAAGAACTTATCCTTTGGATTGGAGTTAGTCTAACCCTACTTATTTCTTTCCACATGCTTGGATTGAGGCATCAGCACCCTCGACCCCCTCCATTTCCCGTTGTCTGTTCTGTGATTCCTAGCCAAGTTACAGTTGGCTTGCCTAGGGCATCACTTCATAAATGCTTGATGTGATTTTATTGGGCCCTCCTATAGTGTACATAGAGTACATGGAGTCTTGTTCCAAATCCCAAGAGACCATAGGAATCCAATGGTGGGAAGTGGCCCTAAGACCCCATTTTATACTTGCAGCTCTATTCAGATCAACGAACTGGCAAAACCAAAATGAATTTCTAAAACACTACAAACTAAAAGAAAAAATTGAACCAAGGCCACACAAAGATCCAAAAAAACAAAATAGAGCTTATTCAACACAAAATTTAAGCCATGTAATCCACTTCTTATTCAAATGCCTTGCAAAACACAAAATTAACAAAGAGATGCTTATGCACAGTCCGTACAGTGCTTGTTCAAATTTGACCAACTTGATGAAAAGGTTGTCCTTGGCCTTTTATAGGTTCCTTCCTTGAATTATTAACTATTTAAGACAATTAGAGCATTTCCAACACAAGAATGCCAAAAAGTTACTCACAACAAGAAAAGTTGTCATGACAACATGACAACTTTTTAGCAACTTTTGCTCCAAATGGAGTTAGACTTCCAAAATTTTCCTAAAAACCAAATGAACATGGAATATACATAAAATGGCCTCAAATAACCTATCTAAGGCCTTAGGAACCTTGCTAGACCAATTTACCCATTCTAGGACCTAAGTCACCTAGTTGACAACAAATAGCAACTTCTAGCAACTTGGCCATTTTGGGCCTTTCCAACTTTCCTAAACACACCAAAGGACCAAATGGTTCCTCTTATTGAACTAGTGATGTGGCTAGAATCACTACAAGTAAAAATAAAAAAGAAGCCCTAGGTCTCATAGTAGCCTACCTAGGTGCTCCTACACCATCGGGATTCCCAAATTTGGATGCGATGCCTCAAATTTCTCTTTGGATTGCTATCTTCAACTTTAAAATCTCTTTGATTTGACTTTGTATTTGATTTGAAAGTGTGAAGTGTAAGACTGTGCTCAGTTCCTTATCTACTTAGAGTGATGATGGGAGAAATCACCTTTTCCCTCATGAACAACTTCAATACATCGCATGGGGTTGTGGATTCGATGCAATTTTTAGCTGTGCAAATGAATTTGTAATATTCTTCCTTCATTTGGACTGTCGAAGCTTGCATATTATAAAGATCACTTTCACTAATGTATTGATTTTGAGACCGTGCCCAAACTAATATTATTAAAACATGGAGGTGGCATCCTTATCTCCCTTGTATATGTGGCAACATGCTATATACTTGTTCTATTGAGAATCACACTGGGACATTATAGAAAATAGATTGAATGCT